>CAJVPP010000324.1:0-36123 GCA_910592005.1 Funneliformis mosseae | reverse complement strand
AACAAAAAAAAAAAAACAAAGAAAAAAAAAAAAAAAAAAAAAAAAAAAAAAAAAAAAAAAAAAAAAAAAAAAAAAAAAAAAAGACGGAGAAAAAAAAAATTGTAAGAAATTAAAGAAATTAAAATAAAATTAAAAATAAATTAAAAGTTATAAAAGCAACTTACGATATCTCCTTGATGTGCAGTAATAAATTGTGGGTCAAATTTTAAATTTTGCTGACCTCCACCACCGACGTTAATAACTCTAATTTCAGCATTAATACTTTCAATGAAGAAACAAGCTAGAATGAGCACAATTAATTTCGAAATTTGTTGTTTGGGAGCCATTATCATCTCAGCTTTTTTTTTTTTTTTATAATAAGAAAAGGTCAAATACGTTAAAATTTAAAAAAAAAAAAAAAAATTGACAATCAAAGCAAAAGAAGCGATAAACTAAAAAAAATTTTTTTTTTTTTTTTAGACATGATATATCATTTTAAAAGGGTCCTATTTTCAGCCGATGCCTTTAAATAAAATATTCGTAACACTCTTTAAATATAAACAACTTTTTTATTTTTGGGTTTACTTTATTGGAAAGTCACGTGGCGATACTTGCATAATGCATCAAGATTACATTTAATCCAAACCTTAAAAATCTTTTTTATATTTAAAGGGCAAATAAACAGATTAAATATCCCTGTCATAAATGAAACCGGTTTTTTTTTTGTTCAAGAAATTCGGGATCATTTAGCCGATCGATCTAACTTATAAAATGAAACTTCCAAATATTTTTTCTGTATCATCCAAGAATATATTATAAGGTGAATTTTCAACATTAGCAAAACTCTGGCTGGCTGTTGTTTTCTGTCATTGATAGAAATACGGGACCAATAAACTTTTGTTATGGTAAATTCAACCCTTCATTCTATTATTAGATAGGATCGCACTTAATTCCACAGTAATTTTGTTTTCTAAACAAAAGTTCCTGTAAAGTGAATCTTTGAAAAGGAATAACTATGGATAATCATCACCGAAGAAAAATAATTAAGTAGCCTATACATACATGTAAATGGTTACAATGCTTCAGTTGAGATCCATGTTTATATGATTTGTGAATGTAAAATGATAGTAAAATATTATCTTATTTAATTGCATTTAAATTATACTCGTTTTATTTTCTGTTTTTAGCATAGCGGACAATCACCTGCCGATCAGATTTTTTTGATTATTTTACTCCAATAATAAATATATCTAATTAAACAGGAATTAATTATATTAGATGAATGAAAAAAAAAAATTCAAGGTTCGAAATTTTAATCAAGGAATCAAGGCCTGCGGTTGATCAAATTCCTTTTTTTTTTTTATATTCATATTTTGTCCTAATCAAAAGTTTAGTGTTAAAGTTTAAAAAATTTTTTTTTGATTGGTTATTAAACATTTTTAGCCGAGTCCCGATTTGAAATTACAGATAATATTTAAATATTTGTCTGCTTTTTATCAATGACATTTGTTGTAAAGACAAAAAAATAAAAGCTACTTAGATAATATTTAAAGAGAAGTTCGGAGGTGATCTTTGTTTTTTTCTTTTTTTTTGAAGATTCGGAGATGCACTACGAATCTTTGCCTTTTCTGATTGCAAATGGGAATTTATTATTATAACACCACCATCTATGTTACGAACTAAACGATGGAAACATCCATGTCTGCATATGTTACATACGGTTGTTATTATTAAGAATTTTTCACAGATACTTCTTTTAATTATAAAGATTTCGTCCAAAATTTTTTCCATTTTTCATGTTGAACGCTTACAAACTATTCCTTCCGTGAAGAACTTCTAGATCAAATAGTCAAACTCCGTCGTTTATTCCGCAAAGTGTGCATAACCCTGGAGCAGAGAAGTCGCAAACATAATTTTTCTTATCACATTTGTTATAATTATCATAATTAACTCTATCGGAAAGGAACATACGCCTCGGCTGTCCCGTAATTACGCTTTGTCGTACGCTTCGGCTATTACGTGGACTATGTTTCCTTTCCTTTTCTTGTATTCTATAGTCATCTTTGAGTCTTCATAGTTTTTAGATAGTTTTCTTCTCTTTTTTTTTGATGTACTTTATCTCTTTTTCTTTATTTTTTCATGTATCTTTTTAAAAATAATTTAATAAATTTTGCATATTATTACGCTTTTGCCAAAATTTGAGATTTTATTTTTTGATATTATGATATAAAAATACAGTATACATGTAATAAGATTTTAAAAAAAAATAATTATTTTGTATTAAATTAAATAGTATTCTCACTAGTATATAGATCTTTCTTAGAAACAAAATTGATATTTTCTTAACTAATATATAAGGATGGTAACAAACAATCTCAAAATAAATATATTAGTATTGAACTTAAGGTTTATTAAAATGGAATTTTATGACAAATTAGATCCTTTTACCATATACATATATTTTAATCCTATTTCGGCTATTCGACCTCAGCTTTTTAAGATTTTATTACAGTAAATGATAAAAACGAAACTTGTGTATAAATTTTATAGTAAAATGAATGAATTTGCAGAAATCTTCGATATTCGGTATATTGTAGTTTTAGTATATCGAGCATTTAAGGGAAAGAATTCTGATGATATTATTATACAATCTTTTAAAAATTGTGATATAACAGATCCATTAGATAGATTGAGATAATGAAGAGTTGGAATATAACAATATTAATGGTGTGCGCAGTATATTTTACGCGGTAATATTTTCAATGCATTTAGAATATTAAGAAAGTCATCTTCAAACTAACTTAAGAAAAATCATATTACACGTAATAGTATATCATAAAAATAAATATATTAATTATAATATGAACCAGATGGTGATAAATAAATAATTCGAAGGTAACGAATTCTTAATCTTCTATATCTATATTTTGATCTTTCAGTTCTTGTAATTTTTTCTTAGCGTTATTATTGCTACGTAACGCAGATCTTTTAAAACAATAAATCGCGTTTTTTAAATCTTTCTCAAGACCTAATTTTCCTTTTAGATAAGCCTCACCTAAATGATATTGTGCAACATCGTTACCATTCTCAGCGGCTAATTTTAAATATTTAATAGAATCTTGTGGATTAAGTTTTAATTCTCTTATCTCTTTATCAGGCAAACAAAATGCATAACGAAGTTGGGCTTCGGGGATACCATCATCGGCAGCTTCTTTAAATAATTTTATAGCACTTATTTTATCTTTTTGAACGAAATTCCCTTCCCACAAGTAGTGGGCTTTCCAATATTTCCCTCGAGTGTTTTGATTTTCTGCTTGTTTGTCGAAACATCTCCATGCTTTTTGATAATCTTTTTCTCTATGAGCTTTTATACCTTCATTAATTGGAATTAATGGTTCGATTTCTTCCAACACTTCAAAACTAAATTCAGGAAATTCGTCATCATTACTTGAACTTTCTAATTCAAAAGATAGACCGAGTTCTGATCCATTTTGAGGTTGAAGACTTGGAGAACAGCCAGGCTTCGTATGTTTTGAAACCAAACTATCTAAATCAATCAATAACTTCGAAATAGTTATACGAAGATCAGGATCTTGATTCCAGGCTTCAATAAAGTGAAATCATTCTATTTAGAATCAAATTGAAATGAACATCAAACAAATGTTACAACGTAATAATAATTTACCTTCTCTAATGATCTTTTCATAACCTTCTTGGAGTTGGAGCATTTCAGGAGATAAAGGTAAAAGTTCATTATTAAACTTATTAAAATTAATACTTGGTCTACCACCATTAATCACATAATCTGAAGCTATATGAATTTCCATATCTTTATATGGCATTTGTTCAAAAGCTAATTCCCATAAAAGCATTCCAAAACTGTAAATTTCACATTTGTGATTATAAGGGGTCGTTTGTTCCTTTAATTTTTCAGGAGCAAGCCAACGAGCGCCTTCAAGATAAGAGTTAATCGTTGTGGTTGTATCAGTCATATTACGTGAAATTTTGAAGTTTGCTAGTTTTGCGACGTTGTTTTCGGTTACCTTTAATAAAACATCAATTTAGTTGATATTTTTATCGATTTTGGTCTGAAAAAAATTATTGTTATACATACCATTATGTTTTTGCATCTCAAATCATGATGAAATACATCTGCATTCGCAAAAAGATCTTAGATATTTAATTGCATCTTATTATGAATAAATCATATATCATTCAGACCTACCTGATGCGTTTAAATACGCGATGCCTCGACAAATTTGAAGTGCATAAGTTAACTATGAAAATATAAAATACGCGTCAAGTTTAAACGTAAAGTCGAAAAATATTGAGAAAATAATAAAAAAAAAATCAATGCACCTTCAATTCCAAGGGTATTTTGTTTTGTTTTATTTCATACATTTCTTTTAAGCTTCCAAGTTGGGCCCATTCTAGAATCATATATGTCTCACTAAGAATCTCTGTAAGCCCAAAAAATCGAATAGCATTTGGTGATTGAGAAGCTTTAATTTGAATAGCAAGCTGACGTTCAAATTTACGTTTTTCCATAGCATCTTTAGGAACTTTAATAGGCTTAAGGGCTACTTCAATAGCATTCATATATATTTGTCTTTTTACTTTACGTGAATTATTGCCGCGTGTATCGCGCTCTCTTCCTACATCCGGATCTTTTAATTGACTTGATTCTATCTTTTTTACTTGAATACTGTTGTCATCGGGTGACTTGCGATCTAAACGTTTTACCATATTAACCAAATTTCCAATTTCTTCATATATGAGGACTAGATGGACTTGACTTTCTTCAACACCAACATCAATTTTTTCGAGAAACTATTTGTTTTTTTGAAATCGAAATAAATTTTAATAAATAACATCATCATTCTTATTGTCATATTATTGAAGTTTATAATTAACAAACCTTAGAGGTCTCGACCAGATCATCTTTTAAACTTTTTTGATCAATCCGACGTTGTTGTTCGTTAGAAATAGCCATAGTAAAATTTAAGTCTTTCATTACATCATCATATTCTTTTGTGAGTTCAACAAAACTTCCTGAAATATTTTTAGCCTTAATAAATTGTTTAATCCTTTTTAATTGCGAAATTTCCTCGGCAAAATTCTTGAGTTTATTTAAAACTTCAACAAATCTATTGAATGCGTAATACCACGCTTGATTTTTAAAAAGTTGTTCATTTTCTTTCCTCCTACGAATTATGTTATCAATCGCAATTTCTGCTAACCTTGCTCTATCTAATATTGAATTACAAATTTTTTTATTATACTGTGCTGTATGATATATATCAATTATTTCTGTAATAACTGTAGCCGCTGCTCCAATTAAGGGTATAAATGGTGTAATTGCATCCCCTACTTTGGTCGCTACTGTAAGTGCTTCTTTTGCAAAAGCTAACTTTGAAGATTGTATATCATTCAGCCCTTTTGTAACTTCTATCGAGCCTGATATGACCTCTGTTACCGTCATCTTTTTTAATTTTTTTTTTAAAAAAGGAAAAAGAAAAAAAGTGATATTTTTTATGAAATCCATTAAATAAATGCGCTTTCGAATTTATATAAAAAAATCCGGTCTCTCTTAAGGTTACATTATTCTAAATAGGTAAAATAACAATTCACAAAATGTTGAGAATATAAAAAAGAATGTGAGCTAGCATATAATATCATATTCGTTTTTGTTTTACCAAATTTGTCTTTGAATAGACAAAACAATCAAAAAATCAAAGCTCATTCAAAATCAAAAAATTTCTAAAAACATAAATGATTTAGTTCAAAAAGGTAACTTAATGGGCCGTTTTGCATGACCGATTATAATGTTACCTAATAAAGACATGAGATTGATAATCTCTGATCATTTATATTTATCTTTTGAATAAAAATTATTCTTATATATAATAAAAATAATTACTTTTTCTGATTATATTAGATTAAAAATTTCTAAAAATACTATTAAATATCTTAAAAATTACAATTTTTTTTTTCTAATTAATTAATAAATCAATTTTATATTTTAGAAATTTGTTTAAATATAAGTTTATAAGCTTATATATATAAATTTATATAAAATAAATATAAGTCAATTTTTAGATAAATCTAAAGATTTTACAGATTATTTAAATAATATAAGGTAAAATTTAACAAAATATATTAAAATTTTATATAAATTCAAGAAGATAAAACCATTCAAAACTTATATTAATGATGAAATTATATTAAAACTTTAAATTTATTAAAAAATAACTATTTATTTAAAAAATATATTTATTTTTAACTATCTGATCTAATCTTATTTTACAGAATACCAGTTATTAGTAAAAATCATAAATCTACTTTATTTTTAATTATAAGTTTATAAATTTTCTAATTTATTTTTTCAGAATTAGTTTTTTTAAGCTTACTTTATTATAATTATAAAATATTTTTAAAAGTATTATAATAAAAAAATGGTTTTATTAGATAAAATTCAAGTATTTTAATATTATATAAATATCATTACATTTTGCAATAAATAATTTAAATTAATGTTGCCAACTAATAATCATTTTAAAATCTCTAAAATCTAAAATTCTGTAATCACTAAAATTGTTTTTGAAAATTAAAATTTTCTCTAAAATATATTAATTCTTCTGAAATTTTAAAAATAATTTTAAAATTATATTTAATATTTAAATTTCAGTGATTATAATTAAAATTTACCTGAAATTTATATTATATAATATTAAAACTTCTTTGATAATAATAAATTGATCAAATTTAATTAAGTTATTAAATTAAAAAATTTTAATTTATCTAAATTAAGTGATAATCTAATCATTTTTTAAAATTTAATGATAATCTTTCTTTATGATCTTTAATGATAATCTTTATCTTTCTTTTTTAATTATATACTAGCTATTGCCTATTATTTTGTAATGAGATTAAATTATGTAACATTACATAAATTTCTATAAAAAGAAATTATGTAATCTATTTGCATAACTGTAATACATTTTTTAAGAAGCTTTTTTCCTTTTTAGAAATTTGTGTAATGATATATAATTTAATGATTTTTTATTAGGTATTCTAAACATTACAAATTTTTTTAATTAGATTGATAACCATAAAAAATATACGAAAATTAAATCATTCTCAAAAAAAATATTAGGAATATTATACACATTTTGAAAATACATAAAATAGTTATACTTGTATTACTTAATTTATAAATTTTCTTTGTATTAAGAAGAATGTGTAAAAATAGAAGATTATTTAGCTAATCATTATAAAAAAGTATTAGATTATTTTATATGAAAATATTTTCAAAAACTTTTTAATTTTTAATTTTGAAAATCTAAAGAAACTTCTAATTTTTTTTTAACTCTTCCTTTAATAATAAAAAATAAAAATTAATTAATAAAATACACTTTATTAAAATAATCATTTAATTAAATTAAAGAATTAATATTAGAATTTATAACTTGAATTAATTATATTTTAGTAAAATTTTTTGTTTGTTGTGACATTTATTTTCAAATTATTAAAAATTCATTTTTTATAGATTTTATTAAAGAATTAAACTCATTTTATATACTTCTATCAAGTTAAATTTTATCTGAAAAATTAATTAAAGAAGAATGAAGTAAAGTTAATTATAAGTATCTAAAGAATTAAAAAATAAAAACAATTTAACATTAGGTTAGTATTAATTCATTTTTATATTTATTATATTTATTAATTTTTCTTTTTTATTAGTTTTGAATAAATAGACTAGCAGTTTTCATAAGTCTATACAGAACTTTATAATTTTAACTTCTAATAAAAAAATATTTGTAAAAGTTGTTCAATTTAAATGAAAATTTACATACAAAAGAATATCTTACTAATCAAATAAAAGAAATAATTAATTTTATTAGAAATAGTAAATTTTCTATAATAATAAGTAATAATATATGAAATGTAAAAAGGTATGAGAATTTATTAATAAAAAATTTTCTTTCATTTAAAATATAATATATGTAGTATATTTTATAAATCTTTTAGCATATGATATAGTTAAACATAATTTTGCTGATAATCTTTTAAAAAGATAAATATTCTTGTTACATTTTTTAAGAAGGTAATAATATCAAGTAATAATTAATTTTAATTTATATTTAAATATTAATTTATATATATTATCTAGATGCAAAACTTTGAAAATTATTATCAAAATTAAATATAAATAAAGAATATTTAAAATCTTATTGTAAAATACATTAAATTACTTTTAATGAAAATGTAAATTCTATAATTAGATTAAAACCTATTCTTTAAAAGATATTTATCATATAATTTTCTTTTATATTTTATTTATTTTACAGATTATAGTAAATCATTTAAATTATCTTAATGATTGAATTTGTTATATTATTTTTAAAAGAATTGTTTGACAATTTAAAATATTAGTGTTCATTTTAAATTTAATTTAAAAATCAGTTTTAGCCTTAAAAAAAAAGAAAAGTTATATTAGATTTTTTTCACTTAGTATAAATAGATGTAACAATTAAAAACTTTTATATAAAGATAAAATCATTTATTATTATTTTTATAATACAATTATTATAAAATAATATATTAAGAATTTAATGATAATAAATATTTATTTTATTTTTTTTTTTAAATTCACATTTTCAAAGTAGATTTATTTATTAATAATAATTATAATAATAATATGAATTTAACTAACTATAATATTTTCTTAAATTTGATAAATAAGTTTATAAAATATAGCTTATATAATCATATAATAGTAGCTATACAAAAGATTATTCAAATTTTGAATTTAATTTTGAAATAATACATAAGCTATATTTCTAATTATATAAATACAAAGAATAAAATACATCATTTGACATTTCATATTCTAATAGAGATAATTCAATCACTTGATGAGAATCTATTAAAATATAATCTAATTATTTATAAAGAGTAGCTTTATATATTTTATCAATTTGTTCTAACAATACAAAAAATTAGAATCAATGACAAAATTGATAATATATAATAAGACAAATATACTAAAAAAATTAGTATTTATAAAAAAAATAACAGAATTAGAAATAATAAAAACAGTTTAATTATTATTAGCTGAACCAATTAATAATAATTATGATGATAGTACTAAATCTATAGTAGAAAAACAATTTCTGAAGAAGTGATTTCTGAAGATAATATTAAAGTTATAATTAAATTATTATGGTTAGAAAAATAAAAAAGATTATGTATTCTTGCTAAATTTTACTAATAAATCTTCAATGATAAAGTCAAATATACCTTATCTATTTAAATTTTTTTTTTTATTATTTTTATTATATTTATTCTCATTATCGTAAATAAATTTAAAATTATCAAATGAAAATTTTCTTAATATCAATAATAATTTGATATTTTAAATTTAAAGTTATATATATAAGATTATTTTAGATATTTTATAATTTAATATTAAATATTATAATTTAAGATGAAAAGACAAATAGGATCTTTAAATAAAAATATCTTAAGTGAATATGATTATCCTTTAATTATATAAAAATTTATTTATAAAAAAAAATTTATATAATAAATAATAAAAAATTTTTTGATCTATTTATTTAATTTTTTTGATATAATAATTTTTTTCTAAAAAATAAAAAATTTTACTATATTTTACATAGGATTCTTTAATAATAGTATTTTTAAAAATATATTAAATTAAAAATAATTTTATTTTTTTAAATTAGAATTATTTAAGAAGTTGAAATAATCATCAAATCAACATATATTATTATAAAATACTTTAGAGTAACTAAGAGGTACTATAACTTCTAGCATTATTCATAAATTTTAAAATTTACTAGCTATCAATTCAGTAGTAGTCTAATATACTGTATAAATAAGCATTAAAGAGTAATAAATAGTAATAGACAAAAAGCAAGTATACTGTTAATCTTCTCTAGATATATTCAAAACTTTGATTATTAAATTGTAGTATAGTTATAAAGTAAATGAGGTTAATTATTATTTATTAATTACTTTAATTTTAGTATAAATACTAATTAATTAAACTTGTCTTAAATTCAACTTCAATTATCATGAGATTTTAATAATTATAAATATGAAACAAATCTTATTAATTCTAGAAAGCATTAACTATGATCTAAATTTTGTGATAAACTTACTAATAATACTAATAAAAAGAAGATAAGCTTTATCAGTTTGATTCTTTATTAAATTAAATAAAAAATATCAAACTAAATCAATTATCAATAAATACTTACTTTTTTTATATACTTTTATTTTTTTTTTCCTATTATTTTACCTAATGAAAATACTCAACTGTTCTTATTGCTTTTTTACTACTTTTAGTCATATATTATTAGAAATAGATAGAATAAACAAAAAGACAAATTAACTAAAATATACAGTGGTCGAAAAAAGTAATCAGAATCACATTTTTATTAATTAGACGATAAATAAGCGTCATAAACACATACAAATTTGTACACATATCTTTTACGATCTTATGAACAAGTTTAATTAAGAATACTCAATAGGTATTATTATAATCATTCTTAATTACTAGATCTAGCCTCAATTTCATACTATGAACTAAATTAAGAAAATGTTTTGGTTCAATTCCCTTCCATTTCTCTTAAATTATTTCACAAAAAACATCTACAGTAACTGGTTTTTTTAAGAACTAGTTTGTTAATTTGAAAAGGGATTTTTAAATGCTCACGAATGGCTTCTCTTTTCTCTACATGTCCCTTCAAAATTGACCATAAATTTTCAATTAGGTTAAGGTTTGAGCTGTTTGAAGGCCAATTTAACAACCTTAGACAATGTTCTGAAAGAAGTTTCTTAGTTTTCTTGGCTGTATGTTTTAGATCATTATCCTGTTGGAATACCCAACACCTCTTCATGATAGAATTTGCATTTTTAAATAAGTTTTCTGTCAAAATTTTCTGGTAAAAGCACCTATCCATTATTTCTGTAAAAAGAAAAAAACCAATTGGATCTTTTGCTGAAAAAGCACCCTGTGCATAAACTTTATACAGATGTTTCACCATAGGTTTGTATAGAGGCTGTGTACCAACTTTATAGAAGACTGTCTGAGTATTTTAAACATCTAGAATGTGGTTTTATCAGAAAAAACCACCTTATTCTAATTTTATCTTCTGTATTTCATAGCAAATCCCACTCTATGCTGCTTTTGTTAGTCAGTTAGCAAGGGTATAGTTTTTGAGACAGTACTAAAGTAATTAAGATTATTAAGTTTATAAAATACAATCCAGTCAATTACGTTGAGGTTGTTATAATTTTCATTCAAAATATTCGCAAGTTCAGTATATATGTAATATCTATTTACTGAAATGAAACGACCAAGAAAATGACATTTTTTAGGAGAAAGTTTCTTTGGTCTACTAGAACAAGATAAGGGGTTTAAAGTGTTGCTATTTTAAGTTTTTAATATAGTAATATACCGTAAAGCGTAGGATAGAGGTTAATTTGTGCAAAGTTTTAGTATTATAAATATCATCGCTTCATAAAGTGCTTACGATTGTATGACATTACTCAAGTGTAACATTTACCATAGTTGCTAAAAAAATTTTGGCAGGTAAAACCAAATAAATAAACAAATATATTGATCATTTACTATTATGGTCAATATGTTATCACGTAAAATTTCAATTTGATTAGCTTAATAATACAAAAGAAATTTACATTTTATTGTGATGTATTTTTTTTCGATTACTTTTTTCGACCACTGTAAATATAAAGCATATATCTATTTTCTTTTTTATATTTATTTTATTTTATTATATATATTTTTTTTAATTTTTTAATTTTTTTATTTAATTTAATTTATTTTATTTATTTAATTTAAAGATTTTTTTTTTATTATTTATTTATTTATTAAATTTAATTTTTTTTCTTTTATTTTTATAAATTTAGAAGCATTCAGAAAGTTTTTTATTTTATTTAATTTTATTTTATTTTTTTTATAAATTTAAGATTATTTTCTTCAGGTAAGTTTTCTTTTGAAGAGTTCTTTAGAAATTAAAAGAGCTCTTAAGATTTCTTTAAGAATAAATTTCATTATTTTTTTTTTACTAATTTCCTCTTCTTTTTAGAAATGAATCTTTCTTTTTTACTTTGAATAAGAGGTAAGTTTTTTTTAAAAACTCTTAAGATTTCTTTAAAGATTCTTTTTTTAGGAGTAGATCTTTCATTTTTCTTCAGATAAAAAATATGTTTCTTTAGAAACTCTTAGAATTTCTTTAGAAATGAATTTTCTTTTTTTTATTAATTTTATTAATAATATTTTTTTTAAAAGTAAATTATTTGTTCTTCAAATCTAAATAAATTTTTTTTAGAGGCTCTTAAAATTTTTTTAAAGGTAAATTTCATTTTTTTTTATTAACTTTCTCTTTTTTTTTTAAAAAACAAATTTTTCTTTCTTTTTTAGATAAGAGGTAAATCTTTTTTAAGGACTCTTAAGATTTCTTTAAAGGTAAATTTAATTCTTTTTTTTTTACTAACTTTCTCTTTATTTTTAGAAGTAGATCTTTCTTTATTATTTAGATAAAAGATAAGTCTTCCTTTAAGATTTTTGAGATTTCTTTAAAATGGATTTCATTTTTTTTTACTAACTTACTCTTCTTTTTTTAAAAATAAAACTTTCATTCTTTTTTAGATAGAAAGTAAATCTTTTTTAAAGTTCTTAAGATTTCTTTAGGGTAAATGATATCCTTTTTTTTACTAATTTTCTCTTTTTTTTAAAAGTGAATCTTTCTTATTTTCTTTATATAAGAATTAAGTCTTTTTTGAAAGCTCTTTATATTCCTTTGAAAATGGATTTTATCTAACTTTTTCTTTTTTTTTTAGAAGTAAATTTTTCTTTCTTTTTTAGATAGGAGGTAAGTCTTCTTTGAAATTTTGAAATTCTTTAGAAGTGAATTTCATTTTTTTTTTATTAACTTTTTCATTTTTTTTTTAAAAGCAGATTTTTCATTTTTCTTTAAATAGAAAGTAAACCTTTCTTTAGGATTCTTAAGATTTTTTAGAGTAAATTTCATTTTTTTATTAATTTTTCTCATCTTTTTTAAGAATAGATCTTTTATTTTTTCAGATAGGATATAAGTCTTCTTAGGATTCTTAAGATTCCTTTAAAAATTGGATTTTATTTTTTTTTACTAATTTTTTATTTTAGAAGTATATTTTTTTCTTCTTTAGATAAAAGATAAGCCTTCTTTAGGATCTTAAAATTCTTTAAAAATAGAATTTATTCTTTTTTTTTACTAACTTTCTTCTTTTTTTTTAGAAGTAGTTCTTTTATTCTTCAGATAGGAGATAAGTCTTTTTTTAGGATTTTTGAAATTTCTTTAGAGTAAATTTCATTTTTTTTACTAATTCTTCTTTTTTTTTTAGAAATAGATCTTTTATTTTTCTTCAAATAAGAGGTAAGTCTTTTTAAAATCCTTAAAATTCCTTTAAAAGTTAAATTTCATTCTTTTTTACTAATTTTATTAAATTTTTATTTTAAAAGCAAACCTTTTTAAGTTTTTCTTAGGTTTTTTGAGTTTTCTTTAGAAATAAATTTCATTCTTTTTGCTAAATTTTTTCTTCTTTTTTTTAAAGTTTTTAAGTAATTTTTTAGGATGAAATTACTAGTTTTTTTTTTTTTTTTTTAAAAATAGATATGATTTTTATATGTTTAATAGTATTTCAAATATTTTACAAAAATTCAGATACAATTATGATATTTTCTATTATTAACTTCTTGTTTTCTTATCAATTCATTTAAGTTATTTTTAACAAAATTAATTTTTAAACTTTATAGATTAGTAATTCATAAAAGATTTTAAATAAAAAGATTTACTTTTTTAATAAAATATTTTAAAGAATTTTTTCTTTTTTAATAAAAATAAATAAAAAATGATTTTAAAAAGAAAAAATAATCTTAAATGATTTCAATTGATCTTAAATAATATTATTTTAATTATAAAATAATTATACTGTATTTTTTAAAAAAAATCATATAATTTTAAAATAGCTAATTAAAATTGACTACTAAAATTAATTATTAATTTACCTAAAACTTATATAATTTATTAATAAATATATTCTTAAAACTTTGAAATATATTTTAGATTAAGGTTAAAATATTATCTTATCTTTAAAACTACTAAAATTAATTTTAAAGTTTCTAGAGTTTCAAAGATTTATAGTTTTAGCTAGCAACTTTATTGATAATATATAGTAGTAATAAGGTAATTAGCTATTAAAATTTCTTTATTAAATAATTGTTAAACTTTAACTATTAATTTATTTTATTATTTATTAACTTATTGTAATTTTTCTTTTCTTTTAATTATTAGATTTGAAATTTCATATACTCTTTTTAACTAATAAATATATCTTAAAATTAAAGGTATTTATGTTAAAATTCAAAATTTTAAAATTTAATAACTTTATATTTAGTTAATATTTAAAGAATATAAAAGTTAAATAAATATTGAATAATATAAAATAATATTAATACCTTGCTTTTAAAAAAATAATAAAAAAAAAAATTTTACTTAATGAGATATAACTTATAATATTACTTTTATTATTTTTAAAGTATAAACTATTTTTTTTTAAAAAAATGAGCTTTTACATAAAAAGATAATGATTTTAAATATTTTTGAAAGTTTAAAATATAAATAACAATGTTGGCAATTTTATCATTCTAATTGTATAAATTGGATAATTAGATATAAAATTCATATAAATTCAAATTATGATACAGTTTTATTAAGTCTAATTAGTCCAATTGCTAACATTAATAAATAATAAAAAGTATTCAAAATTATAAAAGTTTAAAATTGTATCAATTTAGTAAAAATTTATTATAAAACTATAATTTAAATATATAGTACTTTAATATAAAAAAATTTTAATACTAAATTTTATATGAGTTTTTATATAATTTTAATTTAATTAGTTAACTACTTACTCTAATATTGCATATTGATCATGGTAAATAATATTTATATAAATATTGATCAGTTGATTAACATAATTTTATATACTATTTCATTATTTTTTTTAGATTTACTAATTTAACTACTATACTATGATTGGTTTATATAATTAAGATTAGTTAAAATTAGGGTTAAAGTTAGAATTAGAGTTAGAATTAGATGTTATGTAAATTATCATTATTATAATACTAATGATATTTAATTTTTAAAAAACTTATAATTTTTTGATGAGTTAGGTTTATTTGTTATGCTATAAGATATTATAATAAATATAATTAATTATATTAGTCAATCAAAAACTAGAAATTAAATTTGTAAATTTTACTTTTTTAATTTTATATATAACTATAATATATTATTAATATTTTTGAATTTTTGTTTTATATAAATCATTTTAATTTTCTAATAATTGTTTTTTTCTTTTTATATAGTCAATAATTCAAAATTAAAAAAACTTTTATACAGTTAATAGTTTATTTTTAGCTATTCTAATTACTATAAAGTACTAATTAAATCATCTTCATGTAAAATATCCCTTAAGGTTTTAGATCAAAATTTATAAAATCCAGATGATTTATATAGAAATGTTTTATTTTTTAATCAGAAATAGCTACTGTATAAATTTATATAAATCATATGATTAATATACAGGCAGGGTTGGGAAATTTGTATGTACTAGGCAAATTTGACCTTGTACTTATACTGTACTGTACTAAATTTTATATTAATTATTATGTGTACTAATTGTACTAAACTGTACTAAGCTGTACTAACTATACTAATTTTCCAACCCTGCTTATATTTATGCAAATGTTTATTTTATTTAAAAATTATTTAAATGGTAATTTTGTAACAAAAAGTGTTTATTATAGACATCAGAAAAGAAATCTGATGTCAATAGAAAAGGAATCAAGCAATAGTGAATAAGAAGAAAATGTTAAAAAAAAAGATATAATTTAAATTTAAAAAATAATGAAGTAAGTATTATAAATTATAATTTACTTAATATTTTATTTTATTTATTATATAATATTAATTAATAAAATTTAAAGGAATATTTAGATAATATAAATGAAATTGATATTTAAATAGATGAAGCAAATGAAAGCAAAATAGAATATTTATCTACGAGTGAGGAAATCTCAGAAGAAGATAATGAAGATTATAATATTAATGAAACTGATGATGAAGAAATAATGATAATTATAATGAAAATGAAAATGAAAATGAAGATATAGATGATATTATGCAAGTTGATATTGAAGAAGGATTAAGTAAAGAAATTATAGAAAGCCTTAAACTTTTGCATTTAAAATCATTATATAATTTTACAAAAGCAGCATATAATGATATTATCAAATTATTTGTCAATAAAAACATTAGTTTATATAAGATTAAAAAAATATTAGAAGAAATTATAGAACTTATTCCAAAATTTTATGATATGTATGAAAATTCCTGTATATGTTATACTGGAATTTATGAAATTTATCAAAGTTGTCTATTATGTAATTTATTAAGATATAATTTAAAAAATAAATTTAAAAAAGTAATGCCATATCTTTCTATTAAAAAGAGATTGGAAATTCAATATAATAATAAAATAAGAGCTGAAGAATTACTTTATCGACATTGATATATTATTAATAAGGAGGTTGAATCTGAAGATTTAGAAGATATTTTTAATAGAAATATATATAAAGATTTATTAGAAAAAGATTTATTTAATGATCAATAAGATGTTACATTTATAGTATCTTGTGATGGATATCAGATATTTAAATAAAAAAACTGATGATTGTTGGTTATTTCTATTAATAAATAATAATCTGAATCCTTTAATTAGAATTAAAAAAGAAAATTTATTAATTTCTTTTTTGATTTCTGGATTAAATCAACCAAAGGATTTTAATAAATTTTTATGATCATTTATTGATGAAATAAAAGAATTAAAAAGTAAGTAATTTACTATATTTATTTATAATTAAGTATTTATTTTTTATTAAAATAATATTTTTATTTTTAGATGGTATAACATGTTATAACGCATATACTGAAAGTGAATTTATATTATATGCATATATTCTTGCATAAATAGATGATATTTCAGCTCTTACAAAAGTCATAAATATCACTGGATATAATTTATATTTGGGTTGTAGATTTTGTGAGATCAAAGGAATTTACTTACAAAAATATAAACATGTTTATTTTTCTACTATTTTTAAAGCCAAATATATTAAAAAAATCATACAAATTGACTTTTATATATTAATGAAATAGAATTTGCATCAATTTCTAAAGATAAAGAAATATTGATTAAGAAATATGGTACAGTTAACTCTTATTATAATGAATTCTATGTCCTAGACTTCAACTTTAATATGAGGTTATAGTAAAGATTTAAAGAGATTTAATTGACTAATTCACTATACCAAAAGTATTTTTATTATATTTGTTCAAAAAGTTTGTTATATCAAAAGTTCACTATATTAAGAGTTGACTGTAATTATAAATAAATAATAATTACAAATTCTTATATATATTATTTTATAATTAAATTATTTATTGTAAGAATAAAAGGAAAAAGTATTTTTTTTGAATTACTTTCTTTTAATTTTTCTAGATCATTTCTAATTAATATTATGCATCTATTTTTTAAAAATGTTATACCACATACAGTAGCGGTCATAAATATCTGACCACTTCTAACTCTGGCTACAAGTAAGTAAATTCAAAAAAATTTTTTTTATTTAAAAAATATATAACCAACTAACTAAAATTAATATATTGTATATTCACCATCTGACTTTATAAGTATAGCTATACGCCTTGTCATGCTAGCTACCAAATTCACGACAAGTATAGGTGATAATTGGTTCCATTTTTTTGTAAATTCCCCTTTAACCCTCTAATTGATTGAATTTTTTTTTTGTATATTAATTTTCATTAATCTCCAAACGTTTTCTATAGGGTTTTAGTCTGAAGACATTGATGGTCAAGAAAGTATCTCAATGTCATTTTCTTTCTTCTATTTTTTCATGATTTTCAATCGATGCTTTAGATCATTATCTTCTTGCAAGATCCAATCTATGTTACCTTCACCAAAAAGTTTAGAGGTGAAAGTCAGAAGACCCTGCTCATAAATAGTATACATAAATTCAGCATTAAGATTCCTCTGAAAGCAAAATAGCTTACCAAATCCAGAAGCAGAAAAACTCCCTAAACATGAATTTTTGGTAGATGCTTAACAGAACGAAATACTTTTTTCTATCAGAAAACTGTCAAACCTTTTTTTTAATGTATATAATTGAAATGTATTCTTATCTGTAAAAACAACTCAATTCCAATCAAAATTCTTATATTTTTTTGCCCATTGCAACCTTTTCTTTTGATGGTCTTCTTTAAGTAAAGGTTTAGAAATTTCATTATTAAACTTTCTTTTAGACTTATGAAGATATTGTCTTACTATTTCTACACTAAGCCTAACACCTCTTTCTTCTATTTTTTCTTGTATTTGAATAGCTGTTATATTATATTCTTTCTCTACTATCTTTACAATCTTGTCATCTTGTTTTACAAATATTATACAAGGCTGTTCAGTTTTTCTGAAGTATTTAGATTCTGATTTTCATAATATTTTTTAATCTAATAAATAGCTGTAGACTTACTACAATGTATCTGTTTAGCAATAAATCTAAAACTAAACTTTAGATCAGCTGGATGCTCACGTAAAAAGATAATTTTATATCATTTCTCTAAAGAAAGTTCCATTTTTTAAGTGAAAGTTTGATGATCATCTAAATTTTTTTTTATATCATTGAAACTTATAAATTTACAGGTAATTATGTATTATGTTACATTATATTTCTGGAAAATTTAAGGGGTAGTTATATAATAATTTTGGACAATTTCAGGTAGTCAGATACTTATAATCGCTACTATAATTCTAAAAAATATTATATACAATATAGATGCAAATTGAAACTATATACATAATCTATTACTTGTTAATGCCAATTCTTTAATTTCTTGAATAGAGAATCATTATATGACTCTTCTCTTAATTTTTTAATGATCAGTTTGCTAAACAATTTACTCTTTTTGAAGAGAATTTATTTAACAATCTAATAGTTCATTGTTATAATGCAGATATTTATGAAAAATGAAAAGATTGGTAACTTAGTAATACTATATTAATTGATTTTATTAAGCTTGATTTGCATTCAATAGAAGCATATATTAATGCTATGAAAATATTTGCATTCTTTTCTGAATTTCATGATTATCTTAAGTATAATGTTATTCTATTAATTGCTAATTTGCCAGGTCAAATATATCTTAAGAAAGCAATTACGATACAACAAAGACAACAACAATCAAAAAGAATAATCAGATAGAAAATTTAGAGTGTATTAGTTCTTTTATTCTAATGATGAGACCTTTGTATATACCTTTAAACAGTTAAAAAATTGTTATTTTATTATTTTTTGATTTTTTAATTTTGCATACAAATATATTTTTGAAATAAAAAAAAGCTTGATAATAAACCTCATCCTTAAAGAATCAATATTTTATTGCAATTAATTTCAAATATATAGAAAAAGATTGCTTCATATGTTAAAGAAAAAATTGAGCCAATTTGTTTTAGAGATGTAGAATATTTTACATTAAAAACCCTCTTAGATGATACTATTCCTTTAATTTTAAATATTTATGTAACAATTTTTAGATCTGATAATTGAAAAATATATATTGAAGCTTATATAAGAGTATGGTATTTATTTGCTCAATTTAAATGAAAAAATTATAATAAAATATCATTATTTTTTCTTTCAGATATTTGGTATTAGAAAAGTATCAATTATCTTATTCTTGATATTTTAATAAAACATCTTGCAGTATTTAATAATTATTCTGTAGAAAATTATTATTTATTAATTTAAAGACAAATAAGAGAAATAAATACATATGAATAATTATCAAAAACAGCTTATGTTATCAATTATCTTCTTCATAATAATGTATTTCAAAATGCATTTATTGTAACAAAAAAATATTCTTATTGTAAAAAAAATTTAATAGGTTTAATTAATAAAGTATCTATTTTTCTTTTAGAATTATTTATAAAGATTAATAATAATATTAGAAAAAATAAATGAATAAAAATTAATCAACATAAAAAAATAAGCTTTCATGTCATCTTGCAGCTCTTAATATAAATATAGATAAATGACATTTACCAATGGTTTTTAGTTCAGAATATCTACCATTTAATTTATTAAAAAAGTATTATCTTCAAAATTCTTGTAAAATATTACAATTAGCATCTAATGATTTTACTTCTTACAACTTAATGAAGTTTATTTCTCTTCCATGTGGTCATGTTTATCATCAATATTATTTACAATATCTTGAGTATAAATGTTTATATTATTTAAAATATATTAAAAATGAAATTAATAATAATGTAAAATCTATTATTTCTAGAATTACTAAAGAAAATTTTAAAGTTGAAAATGATGAATCTGAAGATTTATCAAAGCAAACATTATTTGATTCTCAAATTACAGAACAATTTAAAATAGCTCTTGAAATATTTACGAAAAATTAATGATTTTTATAAAAAAATGCGATATTAATATTATATTAATACAATTGAACCAATCAAAATCAATTATTTTAATGATAATTAGGAAATGATCGACATACAAATTGACCAATCATACAAATGTCTGCCATGCTCCTCGCCCATTTGTCTAAAAAAGGATTCGTGTAACCGTCATCAACTCTCCCATTAAATGACGTCATTTCTGGCCCTTCCCTAATCTATTACCTGATGAAAATCTAAAAGGAAGTAAATCTTTGAATTCAATTCTGTGATTTATTTTAGGAAAAAGAATGGTGTTACTGCGTAAAAGTTAAAAGGTTCCATTTATAAACCTTAATCATTAAACATAAATCATTTTCAATTTATCAACCGTCTAAACTGACCTTTACGGCTGAAACGACAAAATTGAGGTTTTTATTAGAACCAATAAAACGCGAATTTAATTGCACTTCATTAAACGCTTGTAAACATTATTAGTCATAGTCTTTTTTTGCTTATTCGTCAAATAATATTTGTATTTGCGTTTCACAAAAGGGTAAAAGTTGTTCACATGGTCGTCTTCAAACAAACAAAATTTTCCTTCTTTTGATTGGGAATACAAAAGGATATAAAAGGAAAATACATATGATGTGATTGAAATACCATAAATAAGTTTCTCATCTATTGAAAATCTCGGATCTTAAAGTCCAGAGTTTTATATTTTCAATTTAATCTCATCTATTTTTTTTTAAATTACTTTTCAATTCGAATTAATTAATTAAACCTGAATTTCACCTAAAAAGCGTTAAACTTTTAGCATATACACATTACCATTTTATTGGGCTTATAATAAAATCATGGTTACAAGAACAACATTTCTGTTTTAGTGTTGAAAATTTCGTCTGTCGATTTGAAGTTAAAATGAATTTTCCTCCTAAAAGTCGTACAGTTACAATTAATGTTTAACATGTTTCATTCGGGCATATTTATACCGAAGGTAAAATCCTAGAAATTTCGATTTTTGTTTGATCATACTATATCAGGGATAATGCCTAAACCTTTTTCAGCGGCACTCTTTACGAAACTACAAAACTACATTTTCTTTTATGCATATTCCTAATAAATTTATAGTAACTAAAGCTTAGATTGAATATTGTATCTTTGCTGTTAGAATGAGGTCGGTGAAGTGAGATTCTAAAGAAAAGAGAATGACTATCGCGTAAACAGCTCGTCATTTTAAAACTTTTCCTTAACCAAATAAGTAGCATTTTACATTTCTCCAAACTTTTGAAATGTGAAACTTGGCAAGCAACCCGTTATTTGTCTAGTCTATCAATTTAAAGTTTTTGGATTAGGTCCTTCGATATATTGTTAACTTGCCGTATAAGTTGAACTGCGAATTATTTCGTTTTATCAACTGATTCGTTTTCTCATTACTCTTCTAACCCTATAATTTGTCTGTCTGTAATGCTGTCAATTTCATTACCAAGTCCCGCATAGATGGTCTTCGCCTCTTCTCTATTGAACCTAAGGTCCAATTATTCTTTATGATTCTGCACTTTCTTTTTTCTTTAAAAAAAAAAAAATACTTACCATCTAGTATTTGAAGCGTTGAACTGAGCTGATTTTGATAACATCATGGAATGTATGCAATTTATGTGCATCATCTCCCACGTTCTGTACTTATCAATGAATATAATACGTTTTTTTTTAAAAAAACAATATCTATTATGATCTCGGCATTTCTGCTCCAATCCATCCATCAGTAAAGTCATATCGATACATTATAACCAATTAGTCCTCACTGATGATTTTTAATTCATGATTCGTGAATCAACTGCAAAACATAATTTTTTTGTAGATGCACACATATACGCTTGACTTGGCGACATTTTTTACTAGTCAAACATGAATGACTCACGTTTCACGAATTAACATAAATTCTTATATATTATTTAATGACAATAAGTCACAAAACGTTTTTATTCTATTTTATTATACCCACAAAAAAAAAAGAAATATTAAAAATATTTTACACTTCAATAATTTGAAAATGAATAATAGATCAATTTCGCTTTCACTTGGCTGCTTGAGGCGTGGTACCAAATATTAACCAATGAAATCGCAATTTAAGGAGGACAAAAATTCCAAACGTCCTTCCTTTTCAATTACTTTTGATTTTTAGACACACGTCTTAAATTGTTAGCAAATGGAAATTTCTTTGCATATTATGAAATAACAATATCGGAATTAATTATAGTTTCCGTTCTTTTTTTATTATAATTAGAAACTTGTGAAACTCATGCAATACGTTTTAGGAATTCATTAACTTGATGAAAAAAATCTTTTGTAGCATCATATTGACCACATTTGACAGAAAGAAAAAAAAATAAAAGGCCAAACAACTTTCAAATTAAATTATGCCTCTGCCGTTAATTTATTGTGGCTGTGATTAGTCATAGATTATATAATGAAAAGCATGTAATAATCTCCTTACCAAATGATTTATTTATAATATAAATAATTTATTAGAAAAGAACCTAAATTGTAAAGTCAATTTATTTTTAATATTTTTTTTTTTTTTTTTAAAGATTTTTTTTTTTTTTAGAAAAAAAAAAATTTTTAATGTATTTGCGGATTGGCCATACATTTTATTTTTAAAAAATATATCTATCACTATTAGATCAGTCAATGATCAAGTGATCTTGGATTATCTTATTTTGAGCCTAATATTATTTATTTAAATTAAATATTAAAAATTTTTGTTATTTCTTTTTAATATTTCTTTTTTTGTTTAATGATCCCTTTAGTGTAATCTAGTATAAAACTTAATATTAATACTTAATATTAAACCAAACTTGTTAATTCAATGAAGTTTTTAAAATTTAATATAAAAAAAAAAAATTTACTATAACGAAAAAAGAATCAGAATAGCTTGGGAGAATGATAAATGATAATAACATTGATACGTAATACACTATGATATTAATTTAACCTTAAATAAACCTATTGTCATAATCATAATATGAATCCAAGGGTTTACTTATTATTTATATACAAAACTTACAAAACCTGATTGTTCTCAACTTACTTTCTTTGATAAAGTTTTATTGTTTAAAAATAAGATCATTTATTGATTGATTGGTTAAAAATATAGATTAGATTTAAATAACCTGAAATGCGTGGCTCGTTTGCTCTTACGACAAATTTATTTTGTCGATTTATGCTAATTATGGTGAAATAAATAGATCAGATGAGGTTTCTTGTTTTAATAATCTAACGTTTTATGTTCAAGTGAAAATCAAATTTTTTTTTTCGATTTCGGGTGTAAAATTTGTATGACGCGAGTATCTACATCAAACGCGATGTTTCGAATAAATGAACTTTATTTCACTTGAAGATTTTATATGCTATGCTATTAATATTAATTGCATCACTTGCAGAACTGTTTTTTTTCTGTGTAAAAAGTGATACCCGCGCGTGTAATGTAAATAATGTGATAAGGATATTCAATCATGACATCATGATCATTTTAATTAGAAAGAATTGAAAGAACAATAGAAGGAAAGGAGGAAATAATGTGGTTATGCAAGTAAATATAAATGTATTCTTTGAAAAACAAGGCAAGTTAGTTCGGAATGAAACAAGAATTTTTTTTTCCCTCCAATCCCAAATGTTCTAAAAAGATCTATCGAGTAAACCAGGTACGGATTTGGAAAATTTTCCCTTCCTATCCAAAAGATGAATAGAGTAAACCGGGCACGGATTTGAAAATGACAATAAGTCATCTGAAAGATATTTTTTCGTGTTTTTTAAAAAAAAAAAAAGCAAAGATAAAAAACAAACAATAAACAACATTAAACATCCTACGCAAAGTTTAACGATAAATGATCATTTGTTGTACATTTTAATTTAAACCTACCAAATCACTTGTTTCTTTGAAAAGATCGAAGGTTGCTTTAAATAAATTCAAAACAAAAACCTTTAAAAGGAAAGGGAGAAAAAAATAGAGAGGAAAATAAGAGTATTTGACCAACCGGAATAATGTATTAGAAGATATATATAGAAAAAATCAGCCGATTTTCACGCGTATATATAAAAAATAGAAAAAATCCACCAATTTAAGATGGGGATAAAATAAGGCGATTAAAGAATTACGAGTCGATGAGTCCAGCCTGAATATCGATTTCTATTCTATTTTACCGTGTCAATCGCTGATCATGTGAATGACGTGTCAGATTAGCTAATCAATCGAGTATATATATTTTGTTTTTTATAGTGTCAAATATAATGTCAATCATCTTGGATAAACTGGTTAATACAAACCATTGTTTTTGCAGATTTATTTATATTACCGTCGTGTATGACACAGCTAAACAAGCTAAACAACAAATAAGATATAGTTCGGAATTGATTACGGGATGGTCTACCAGTTGTTTTGTTGCAATGTTATTTTCGGAGAAGTGCTGGTTTTAAATTAACTATTTAAAGGATATTTATAATTTATTGATTAGAACGTTAAGATATTTTTAGGATGAGTACGCGGGTAGTTGCGTGATGATAAAAAAGAATGTGTGATGGAAGAAAATGATTAACTGAGGAGATGAACTTTTATGTGGTAAAACCCGAATTGCATTTAAACTTAATATTCCGTTATATTTAGGGAAGCCATATATAAATCCTTCTCGTGAATAAAAGTTTACAAATATGATAAACATGATGGATGCTACACTATTATTTATAGAAAAAAGATTTATTTTTTCCTACGCTTCTTTATTTTTATTTTTATTTATTTATTTATTTCTTTCTTTTTGGGATATGAATAGAAGTTGAAACTTAAACCATTACCCCTTTTGTGTAATTAGGTATGTGTAATTAATTTGTTGTTAATTAGTTGTGTGTAATCTCTTTTTTTTGAGATGATCAACAAGCATAAATTTTTTTTTTTTCTTTTTTTTCTTTTAATTTATCCGCTCAGTGTGTACTGGCTCTCCTACCTGTCTGTCTTGATAAAGAAGAATGGATGGATGTCATCAGGAACGTTACGTACAAATCATCGTTTGAGGAACCTTTCTTGTCTTTGTTAGCCGTAAATTTTCTATCCTCTTTGTTCTTTTTTATCGTTCATTGTTTTTATCATCGTAAAATTATTTTAATTTGTTCAACTTTTCCTTGTTAAAAATCAAAGAATATCATCTGGAAATGACAAAATGTTGACGGACGAATTTGATTTGATCATTTGATGAAGAGTATAAGTATGCAGGGAATAATTAAAATTTATATATTTATCCCTAGTTGAATTAATAATATTAAGCAGAATATTAGTAATGATTTATGATTGTATTGTTTGGGTAAATTAAGTATGAGTAATGGAAATTTGAAAACAGTAGGATATTAATAATATTTAAAAATGACTAATATGTAATAAACCGAAATAGTTTGGTACGTCGTAATATTTGTACAGTACGTAATCATCATTTTTAAACAATAATATTGTTTTATTAAAAGGAAAAAAAAAATTATATGGGAAGTTGGGAAAGATGGAGAAATTAAACAATGGATTAATTCTTTATTCGGTTCATCACGGAAGCATAAGGTGATATTCTCGTTGTTGAGAAATATCTTGGAAGGATTTTTTTTTTTTGTGATACACATATGCTAACATCTTTTTTTTTTCTTTTAAAAAAAAAAAGGAAAAAAAAAAAAAACAATGCTGTCCGAGATTGGTGACAGTTAAACGCGAATTTATTATTATTTTTGTAACAAAGGATATTATGACGACGAGATGCGTTACTTACCCAACTCACGGACATATTGTTTATGAGATGAAAAATTGTTGAATTATTGTTTGTTGTTTACACTAGTTTATGGATATAGGAGAAATGAGTTTGAGAGGGAATGTTTCATGTGTATAGTATTATGTTTTTTTTGCTGCGGGGTCATACATTATCACTATTAAATCAAATTAATTTTAAATCGCATATAGACATGTAGATATTGTTATTTATATGTATATATGTGCGTATATAAATATCAAAAATTCGATCTAACCAATTATACATAAAAGATTTTCCTTTTCGCGTATCCTCCAAATTTGATGATTTTATTACTTTTTGATTCCATTTATTTTTTTTAAAAATAAAGGGATTCACATAATACGAGATTTGAATTTGTCATTTTCCTCTTTTAAAGGATTCATATAATAAGATTAATCTTTTATTAACTTTAATTATTTTCCGATTTGACCTATTTACAAATCATTTTATGAATATTATTATTTCCCTAACCCCTCTTTTTTTAAAAAAAATTTAATTAATTGAATTGTTTCGAAATTAGAAACAACTGATAAAACCATAAATATTAAAATTCTATATATAAATCTGATTTTTTTCTCGTCCTGTAAACTATCAAAAAAAAAAAAAAAAATCTTGACATAATCGAATTAATCCCCAACTTTTTTAATGTGACAATACTTGTCTATTTTATATTCATTGTGGGGTTGAACCAAACTACGTTTTAAACAAAATCAGGTGTAATAACTAGTTTACCGTTTGGAATAAAAAGAATCAGGTATTTTATCTTTATCTTTTTTTTTTTTTTTTATTTATTTATTTATTTTATTGAATAGTACATATAAATGTACAGATACATATATTTTTTATTATTATTATTATTATTATTATTATTATTATTATTATTTTTTACTTTTACTTTTTGAACATACTTTAAGTTATATAATAGATCAACAACAAACAACATGAACTTTTATCTTTTAGACTAAACTTTAAAGTAACACTTAAAACTATATCTTTTATAAATATAAACACCGGCACGTTATTTTTTTTTTTTTTTTTTTTTTTTTTTTTGAAAATCAATTTTTTTTAAAAAAAAAAATTTTTTTTTTTTTTTTGCTTTCATTTCCTATTTAATTTTTAGTTTCTGCTGATATGATTAAATTAACATTACATTATATTATTATTATATTTTAACGAAAAAAAAAGAAAAAGAAACGAGACGTAAAACGAAAAAAAATCCCATTCAAAAAAACGAATAAATAATTATTTACGAAAATTCTCCTTTTTCATGTTCATTCTTAAAAATTTTTGGCATATTATTATTATTCTTATATAATATTCCTTCATTTATGAATTTGAAATGACAAATAATCACGAAATTACTTTTTATTAATTTGGAGTTTTTTTTTCCAAACCAAAGATTAAATCCAATTCAAAACTCGACCTTTTGGTTTTACAAATTATTTACCACATTATTATATCATAAAAATTCTTGCATCCATGTCTCTAAATTATTCGACTTCATCCTCTTCCTCCTCTTCTTCCTCGTCCTCCTCTTCGCTGGTCGCATCGTCTTTGGCAGTGTCCACAACGACAAGTTCTCCTTTACTCAATTCTGCTTCCGAAGAATATCACAAGAGACATTTTCACAAAAAAATGGCCTGCGCCGCAGCTAATATTGCAGATTTCATAAAAAGATTATACAGGTACATTTATTAAATATTTTAAAATACGCGTCTCTTTTTCTCTCCCCTCCCTTTTATTTTCTTTTTAAAGGCAATCAATTATTAACTCTTCTTTGAAAGTAAAAATACATTGAAATACGTCTTGTGTTACTATCATCGTTTGAGTTCATTTTTTTTTACTAAATATAACTTGCCCATCTCTCCTTTTTAGAATGTTGGAAGATAAATCCCACGCTCACATTGTTTCTTGGGGAGTGACAGGAGACACATTTGTTGTTCATGATCAAACGGAATTTTCAAAGAGTGTTTTACCGCAACATTTTAAACATAATAATATGGCTAGTTTTGTCAGACAATTAAACAAATATGATTTTCATAAAATAAAAAGTAATGATGATGATGCGAGACCATACAGCGAACAGGTAAAAAACAAAAAAAAAAAAATTCTAAAATTTTAATTCCAAGGGAAACAAAACATGTGAGGGGAAGAAATGTTTCCGAATATTCAATAATTATTAATGGTGTAACGAAAAGAACTTCAACGATCTCCAATAAATTCTAGTATATTTTGATGTGCATTATTCGTTGCTTTATTAGTACATTTGGTTATTACTCGCGTTTATATTTTAGTTATAAACTTTAAATTTATTTATAATTTGCCACGCGATACTTGTATATAAACAATTCTCTTATTTTAGTAATATTTAATTTACAAAGCTAAATATTATTTTCTTTGTTTCCGTACCTTTTTTTTTTTTATAAGGCTTGGGAATTTCAACATCCGAAATTTCAGTTAAATCGAAAGGATCTACTTGAAGAGATAAAGAGGAAAATCCCAACTCCACGTAACAAAAGGCAAAATGGGACGTCTATAAGAAGTGAAGATAAACAGCCTCACTGTTTTCAATTCCAAGAGGAATGCGCTGGTGGATCAACTTCAAATGATACATCAACCTCAATAATACAACAACAACAACAACAACAACAACAACAAGGACAAGGACAAGCACAAGGACAACCACCGAAATCCATTAACAGTAATACAGTGCATCATTCCAATAATCATTCGATTTCTCAGTCATCACCTTCACCACCATCTACACCATATGATCTACAATCTCAAGTAGAAAATTTGACGGAATTACATGCCAATTTATCTGGTCACGTTAGCAATCTATCAAGAAATTGTGGCACGATTCTTGAAGAAATCATAAGCTTTAAAAGAAATCTTGCTGAGCAAGATGTTTTATTTAGTAATTTATATCAGATTTTAACTCAACAACTTAATAATCATAATAATCATAATACTCATAATAATCATAATCATAATAATCATAATTCAGGTACCTTTTCTTTTCTTTTTTTTTTTTATTTATTTTTTTTTTTTTTAAAAAAAAAAAAAAAGAGTAATCAATAACGTAACGTAATACCTTGTCTATTAAGTAGACCGAGCGTTACGACCAATCACAGATAATGGTCCGAATGACCATCCGCCTACTAGTAGGAGATATTCATCAATCTCATCGAATTCACCCGTAAATCCAACATCAACAAATGAATATCATGATTCAAGAGAGTTACATTCGTCCTTTATATCACAAGAAAACTTGATTTTAAATTCATTAATACGAGCAAATTCATCTACCTCAATGACCGCCGCGACACCGACAATAACGGACGATACTTCAGATGAATCATTCAATGAAATGAGTGGACTTTCACATCAATTCACATCAATGGGAGCCTATTCTGCTGCTCAACAAATCAATTTTAATTTAAACCCATTCTCAACACCAAACCCTTCGCCTCCTCCTATACCTACCACCACAAATCATCGAATGTTTAGTGATAGAACTGTACCTACTTGGTCCATACAACCAAAAGTTTTGTTCGTTGATGAGGAATCATCTGTTTTGGAAAGTGGTAGACAATGGCTACAAACGTACGGTTGCCAATGTGATACGGCTTCTGATGGTTTGACTGTCATTAGAAAAATGCAATTACAGCCATATGATATAATTTTCATGGTGAGTGATCCTTTAATGATGTGCGTCAAATTAATTTATGCGAAACTGATAAAATTTTTATTTCGTCCTTCCCTTTTTTTGTTTTATCCAGAATGTTGTGATGCCAAATGGAATGAACGGATTAAGCCTAGCACAACAAATCCGACGGTTTAATCATACAACACCAATAATAGGGATGATTTCAAATGATCAATCAATTAGTTCAGCATCGGATTATTTGAATTATGGCATGAATGATCTGTTACCGAAACCATTCACGAGGCCAGGAATTTATGCTAAAATAGACAAATATTGTAATCAAATGAAAGCCAACGATTTGTTGATATCTCCATCACAAAATGACGGTGGTGACTCTAGTCAAAGGTCATTCGTTAGTTTAAATAGTTCTACGGTAGATAATACACGTCAACAACAACAACAACAAAGCGGGACCGTTACAACTTCTGTTAGCACCATAAACTTCTTATCCGCTTCTCCTATGGATTTATATCACCATCATCGGTTTATTAATGGTGATATCGATGATTTAATAAGTAAAGAAAATAGAAGAAAGAGAGCAAAATTTTCGTAATCCTTTAAAATATACATTAGAAATTTTTTTTCTTTAAAACTTTTTTCCATTAAAAAGAAAAAAAATTTTTTGAAAAATTCATTTACATATTTTATGTATATGAATTTATGAATTATATGACAATTTCTCCTTTTTACCATTCACTTATTATATTTTTTCTCTTTATCTTGCTAAGTATAATATAGCAAAAACAAAAATGATATACTTTTTTATATATATAATCCACATTTACATTATATCATTTTATCGAGGAATTAATAATCATTTTGGATTTCTTTCTTATAGGCACGGTAATGGTCTTCTAATCGAGTGTTTCCAACAAAAAGACTTGATACACGAATTGGTGACCACAAACATAAATATAAACGAAAACGCAACTAATCACTAGCGACTCAACGTTCAAAACACAAACCATTTTCCCCTTTTTAACTTTTGCTTGCTTTGGCATTTTTTTTTTTTTGTTTTCTTATTTCTGGCAAAAAGAAATCCTTTCGGATTTTCTTAAGTTCTTTTTCTTTGTAAAATAATTTTTTTTTTTTTTTTATATTGGTTTGTTTTTCCTCACTTATTTGCATTTTTTTTTTTCATTTCTCAATTTTTCTTTTATATTTGGTGTGTTTTCGATACTTATCTTAAAATTTAATAAAAAATAAAAAAATTTTTAATATAAAAGAAATCACTATAACAACACAACAATAATAAATTAGTCTCATTTCGAAGGAAGCGGAAAAGAATTTATTGTTCAATAATACAGTAATGAATACAATATATTCATTCGCGTAAAAAGAAAAAAAAAATGTACATTTACTTACGTTTAGTCACTGTTACACCAATTCAATATTTTTTTATATTAAAAAAAAAAAATATCAAATTTACGTTTAAATTGAAAATTTAAAATAAATAAAAAAAATTCGATTTTTCTGCTTATAAACTTTTAATACAAAGATGATAAACGGAAAGTCCCTTACTTATCACGGGTTAACAGCCATTTACCAGATAAGTATCGATATTGAAAAACGCTAAAAAAAAAAGAAAGAAAGAAAGAAAGTAAGAAGGAAAAGGAATAATAAGATAACGCGAATGATCATTTACTCATCAGGCTGAAAAAGGAACATAGCCTTTTGATTATCAACTAGCATCGATCAATGGCTTCTTGAATTGCTTTGGATTTAAATTCTGCTTCCTGTAATTTAGCTGCAGCAGTAAGGTAGGTCTAGTTGAGATATTATCTTGTAAAGAAACAGAATTAATACCTGATCTAAATGCACCATATATTTTCTCTCTAGATGCACACTCTCGTTCAGTCCCAAGCATACAGAAATCATATAGAAATCTTTCTCTTTAAATGCACACCCTCTTTAAAAGCACATTTTATAAAATTTTCACTATGGTCGGTCCCAAGGGGGTGCATTTAGAGAGTTGAATGTATATCGAAATTTACTATAGTAACATTTCCGTTACATCAATCTTGAATTGACCACCTTTCTTTTGCAATGACACAACCTTCCTTCTAAATAATTGCATGAGATGCCCTCCTCTATTAATAATTATAATAGTAAGGTAAAAAAAATAGTCCGTATCCCGGATTGTCAACAATCTTCTCTCGACCTTGCGGGATTCAAAGTTGAACCGTCCTTGTGGATTTAATTAGCACTATTTAACACACTTTTATGGGTTACGTCATATAGCATAAAAAAATAACGCGACTTCATTTAAGACATCATCATAGCTGTTGAGCGAATAATTGCATTTTGTCCCTCATATTTTTTTTTTTTTTTTTTGTTTCATTAAAAGTGATTAACCGCAAGCAAAGATAACCAAAACTCTAACAAATAAATAATTAAAAGGAAAAATGAAAGGAAGGAGGTTTATCGTTTGAGGTTTTTGTATAACGTGAATTTATCTACACTTAACGCCCTAAGTTTGCAAGATATTCTTGATAATAGTCGGGTGAAAATGGATTGTTTATTGATTTTGTACCAATTTCTATCTCATTGTGAAATCCTTTATGATATCCGAAGACTTTATCAATATATGTATATATATATCCGTTTATTGATAATCAATTTCGTCCATGTGATCCACCAAAGTTTGTTTGTGCATCATAGACTTAACAAGCCGCCTCAGCCGCAGAAAAGGAATGTTTGTTTGCATGTGAAATTTTTTAAAAAAAAAAAATGATAAAACGTATTATTTTTTTACCCATTTTATTTATCACAGATTTGTAAACAATAATTAAAATAAAAAATGGGGAGATTTCGAGATTACAATTAACGACTTTTTGGGTGTGACGAACCTTTTCAAATGATCCTTCCGAACTTGGCAAATGACAAAATTATACTAAGAGAAAAATGGGAAGATAATAAAGTTAGAAGAAAAAAAATTAATTTAAACCAATGAAGGATGATTTTCAAACATAATAAAAAAAAAAAAACCATTCGACCTTTTAACGGGATTTCCCATTTTTTCATTAAATTTCATTAATTTTAAATATGGCACAAAAAAATTTATTATTTTTACAAAATGGAAAAAAAAAGTTACAATCAGAATAAAAAGATCAGTTAACGAAGGTAAACATTACATCACTTAACATGTCAAACTAACCATCTTGGAAAACGGTTGACTAACAGGTCAACGTTATCAATTCAATCTATTTTTTCGAGAAAAACAAAATCACTTTTTAATTCTGGTTGGCTAGTTTTGACTTTATGCAATCATACGTTCACGAGTTCACATTCAACAAATACTTAAAACGTTGTACTAATGCGATTGCAAACCAGTTATAAACTTGTATTTATAAATAGTCTGATGTAAGGATTGTGGGTCAAATTAATTCGATCTTTATCGCCCTTTCCCTTATTTAGCATTGTGTAAAGAGATATTGTCGATTTTTACCCAATTTTTATTTTTTTTTAAATATAATATTTTGATGTGGGGACGCGATTAAAAAAAAAATAAACATGCGGAAATTTAATTGATATAGTAATTAATATATGCCGATCTGTAGTTAAAAGGTGGTCAAAGATTTAGGACCGTGAGAATATGATGTTTGTCCTTTAAATATTGATTGTGTAAATTCTCATTTAAAATCTGTTGTGGAAAGAAAAAAAAAAGATGAATGAAAAAAAAAAAATTGATGTTAAGCCATGTTTCAAAGGATATAGATTATTCTTTGCTATATGTGTGTAACATATGATTAAGTGATTAAGCGAGATATGGATATCTTACGAGAACCAGTTCACATAAAACCTAATTCTAGATTTTTTTTTTCTCCATTTTGTATCTACTATTAGGAATTATTGACTAATTTTGTCAGATAAAAAAAAAAATTCTTGATTTTATTACACTTACGCCCAATGATACCATTAGATGATTCGATGGAAAGGGAATCCATTTTAGGTCAAGAGCCATACCATGTGACAACAAAGGTCAAACCTTTCGAATTCGCACACAATTTTATGAAGACAATATTACACATATTTATCTTTTATTGTATCGTAAAGATGTATAGTAACTTGATGACATTCTACATAAGTAATCCAGCCCAAATTTTACTCTTTCCAAGGGCTTAGCAAATCGATAATAATCTTCATTAAAAAAAAAACGAAATAATCGTTATTTTCCTTTCTTCTTTGGAATTTTCTTATCTGTTTCGTAAAGTCAAAAAAAAAAAGAATAAAGGCTTTGTGCACTGAGTTCCCTTGAAATTTGTTCATATTTGGTTACTCTCAAAAATTTTGAAATTAGTGATGGCACAATGACGATAATCCGTGATACAACAAACCTTATTACTCTATAAATCTGTTTATTTTATAAAAACCCCTCATAAAATCTCAATTCTTTCAAGAGGAATTACTAGTACCAGCTTTTTTTTTCTTTTTCCTCACACCATCCAGAAGAAAAGGATTCTCCCAAAAAAAAAATTTTTTATATACTAGGTTAGATACTTTTAATTTTATATTTTCTTACGTGACGTGACATCTTGTAATATAAACAAACCTTTTTTTGTCGTTTTTTTTTTTCGATTATAGTCAAAAAGATTTCCCCCCTTTTTTTTAAAAAAAAAAAATCTTTCATGGATAAATACGCAGCAAAAGGTCGTGTTTCTTCTGGTAGTGAAATGAAGGCTTCGTCAACTCCGGATAAAACCGAAAAACATTTACCCCGTACAGATACTGCGCCAATGAAAATGGTCAAACCTAACAAAACTCGGGTTGAGAAACCCTTGACTCCTCCAGAAGAGAGACGTTCCGTAAGTTTTGACCTTTCCACTTTAACTTTGACCGATCCCAAGGGTAATATGGATGTGGATGCAATCGCTACTTCTCCCTGCGAGTCCATTGATATTCCTGCACGTGAATTGTCTCAGGACATTATGGTCGCATTGGTGGAACGTGATACCGAAATGAGGGACCTATTTATTCGGAACCAAGATTTCTTTGATATGGTTAAACAAAGTACTTTTGAGGATGATGATGCATGGAACGAATTCCTTGAACTTTTATATTCAAAACGTGAGGACAACCCCGATTCGGAATGGATGAATTCGATTTCGGAATCTCTCTCTGCAAATCCGTCCCTTCTTGTCACTTTTAAACAAATTATTGGGTTTTATGACGATGATGATACCATACAAGAATTTGAAGGTTCTTGTTCTCCCGAAATGTCTAGCACGATAAATGATGAAGCTATTATTGATATCACCCCGATACGTAGTTTTCCAAAGATAATGGAGAACTTTGAAATATCTTACCCGCAATTCTTCATTAATGCTAAAAATATCCTTGGTAAAGAGAGACAACGAAGGGGAAGCGTGTTGGGTGGTAATCATTTATTAGATAATGATAACCCAAACATTGAAAGTCATTCTCCGGAATCATCTTCGGAAACGCTTTACGAAGAATTTAAACGCATCCTACTTACTCCTCGAAGTGATATGGATGATAATGAATGGGAAACCGCCATTTATGAATGTTTAGATCCTTGGCCACAACTTATCATGCAATTAGAAGATATTATTCTCTATGAAATCTCTGAAGAATAATGCCCTTATTGTTGCTTTTTAGATTTGTGCGCACATTATTAACACGCGATTATTATAAATAATGACTTTTTTTTTATGGTGGTGGTGCAACTTCCATATCATTTTCTATAACGATATTTCTTTTTGCATGTAAAAAAATTTTGAATTCTTTTTTTTTTACTTAGCCATAACTTTCTATTTTTTTTATTTCATCATAAGAAAAAAAAATTCACGTGTACAGAATAAAATATAATCATGTATAAATTTCTTATAATAATATAAAATAAAAATTATATACATTTTATAATACATATTAGGGTTTTCTTAGTCGCGAGTAAGGTTTTTTTTTTTTTTTTTTTTTTTTTTTTTTTTTTTTTTTTTTTTTTTTTTTTTTTTTTTTTTTTTTTTTTTTTTT
>CAJVPP010000323.1:0-36127 GCA_910592005.1 Funneliformis mosseae | reverse complement strand
AATACTAACTTATCTTATGGATCAATTAATAAGCAGGAACATACTAAAGGAACCGTTTTTCTTTCAAAGTAACCTTTCAAATACTCTACCTCAAAAATTTTTTATTTGACAACAAATCTTTTTTCACTGTATAATAACAATACGCGCGAAAATATTCCTTCTTGCCACCCTCCATCCCTTCATGAAATTATAGTTCTTTTAGATACGTTAAGGTATATTACTTTGTCGATATTATTATATTTTTTGTTAGTATTTATTTACTTCTTGGATTTCCCAAGCGTCATTTATTTCATTTTTTTTTTTTTTTTTTAGGAAATAATAATAAAATCATTTGAAAAAGTTTTGTCGTGGATCTTAATTATTTCAATGTTTCAAGGAGTTCCAACGGAAATTTTGAAGTAAACAACCACGTGAATTAATCATTTAAATAGTAGATAAATCACGAAGTGAACAATTGGTCATAATAAATATTATGACTCTGGATTATTAATTTCAATGATTTCAATTATTTGAAACGAAACGATCATGATGGGATATTTGTTTCAAAAGGAGCATCAATTATTTGAAAATATTGATGCGTTAAACAAAAAATAGGATGTTACCGCACAATTAAAATAAATAATATTGGAATGAGTATATGATCTAATTTCAAGAAAAATTAATTTGCCTTCCGTAATTTGTCAACACAAGTGTTGGAATAAAATTTACTTAATACCTTCACGTGATGATGTAACTAATAATTTCGGAAGTTGAAAATTTTAATTATTAAAAAATTCTTTTTTTAAATTTCTTTAGATTTTTTTTTTTTTTTTTTGTAAAAAATCTCTTTTAAAACGTAGTGTCTATATTTACAATCTCGGTGTATATTTACACTTTATTGATTTTGATCGAAAAGATAAAGTTGTCTTCAAAGTTACCATTGATGATATTTTCAAGGTTCCTGGTGATTTAAAAGCTGTATACGTTATGGTAAAAATCAGCATAAAAAATGCGATAAAAAAAAACGGAACGGTTGGGAAAAACTTTAATTTCGTCAGGAATACTAATATTGAACTACTCGCAGTCTCGATATACCGTTTGTGGCTTTATTAACTTTACTCTTAACCCGTAATAAAATCATAAATCGATGAAGAATTTCTTCTTTTTTCTTAAAATCTTTAAAATTAACTCTGGCCCGGCACTAAATTTGGACAGAATCTTAATTCTAGCCGAAATTGATATGTATTAATTTCGGCCGGTGTTAAATTAACCTAAAAAAAAATCTTAGTTTACGAATATTTGCTCATTGTTCTAGTTTCATTTTTTTTTTAAAGTTCGCTATTGCCGAGTTTGAAAGCATATTTTCCTTTTCACAATATATGAATTTGGATAATTCTCATTTTGAGGTCAAGAACGAGTCGGAATTGGAGTGTAATTTGCGACCATCTGTTGAAAAAGACCTTAAGGATAACAAATATGTTTGTTGAAAAAGAGCGTGCCAATTTAAACTTTGATGATTATTGAAACAATTTAATGTGATGGGTTTTACTTATCGAATGATGTGTTCTTTCATGACGATGAAACCCTTTGCTCATACGAAGTAGTTCTTTGACACCCATATACACAATTCGTCTATTGTAAATTCATATAGTGACTAAATATGGTTGTATTTCTACTAGCACAACTGGCATTGGAAAGTCATAATTTGACTTATTTTCTTTTAATTTGCATACGTCACCAACATCCCAATGCTACAATAGCAGAATTAATAGATTCTGATGACCACTTAGCTGACTCTAAACAAAGATATCAACATGTTTTGAAAATTATTTGCAAAAACAAAAGAACTTTTTATTTTGTATGCACTAAGGTTGCCGGGCAAAACCCCGAGGTTCGACAGGCATCGAAATCGAAACCCATCGAAACGTTTTGCCAAATTTTTTTATTAAAGGCAAAATTGCGAAGTTTCGACGGGGGAAAATATTTCGACGATTGCAATATTAAAAATATAATTTTTTAATTTTAAAAATTTATTTTGATTTTACGAGTTGGGTTTAATTAGAAATGTGTTCTATAATAATTCTATCGGTGTTAACGGATCATCCTGTCAGGAGTGGTCAATTCACCAAAAGGATTTTAGCGATTTCTTCTCTTCGTCGTGTATAATATTAGTCAAATCATTCAAATTTTTTGACGGAATCCACCAATAGGAAGATGAAGAATCGATTTTGGTGTTACCATGAAATATATAACCAAAATTTCAATTCGTGAATGAATTCTTCGAATTCTCTCAATATCATCAATATAAAGTTTTTTGGACCATATTAAAATTTGTTTAACAAATGACAGAGTCATAACTATACTATACGTATAAAGTATTTTCGTAAGTATGCCTACGAAGCATAGTTTCTATTAAATGATATTCCTCTTGATGAAAAACCATATTCATCTAATCCATCATTTATGGGTGAACGGTTAATAAAATTACTCGCTTTCTCATTTGTATAGTAAATCTTTTCTAAAATATCCATTCTACCTATTCAAACTTCTCTCGTCTTATCACTTGATGTCCAACAAAAAATTCTCAATATCACCATATTTCTTTTGACATTCTCTATAAAATAATGATATGGCTCTTTGCAATAGAAAGGGAGGAAACTACCAAAAAAATTTTTTTTGAGTTAATGTTAAATCTGAACTTATTTTATTAAAAAAAATAATATTTAGCTTATAAAGCAAAAAAAAAAAAATTTTTTGGTAGTTTCCTCCCTTTCTATTGCAAAGAGCCCAATATGTCTTCACTAAGTTGATATTGGTTCCCGACAAATGAACCAGGAATTGGGTAAATACTTAAAATAATAATATGTTACATATGTGAGAATTTTTAATCTTTAAGGAATATTTTTAATTTTATTCTCGGAGCAATCATCCAATATAATGATCTATGCATTAGTTTATGTGAGATAGTATATATTCACGTCTTTTTTAAGAATTCACAAAGTTGTTATCGAAATCGTCGAAACTTTTGAGACCCATCGAAACCCATTGAAACTGTCGAAGCAATTTCTGAAAAGTTTCGACTTTTGCCAAAGTGGGTTTAGGGTTTTACCCCGCAACTATAGTATGCACAGAAACCAATACACAATATCAGCCTATACCATTATCACCAATCGATAAGAACGTTGCCAGTAAATCAAAATCATGAGATATATTAAATCATATGACCTGTAATGTGATTTGACTGGCAACGCTCCCAATATCGTAAGATTCAAGAATGGAAAAGGTCACTAAATATACATCTACTCTGGATGTTCAATGAATTAATATACTTTGGACTATTCTGTACAAGAAAATGATGAGTGGGAAATTAAGTTCACATCCGAAAATTTGATACCATATTGAAGAGAGTACTTCAAAATTGGGATAACTAGACATACTGTATTTTGAAAAAAAAAGTATAAAAAATTGATAGGCGATACCAATTTGGCAAGGAAGGTTTTGCTGATGACACATAACTTGTGAATCAAACTTTATACTATCAAATAAAATTTTGTCATTTATTAAGGTGAGTTAAGATAGCTTCGGTTTGGAATTCTGATGCAGAAACTTGCCCGCCCATCAACGGATACGAAAGAGTGGTAATTTTAGAACAAAATTACCGATAAAAGAAATACATCGGTGGAAGACTCTGCAACAACTATAATGTAGAGAACAAATGTCCAAATAGTGGAGAATTAGGTAGCTATTGATTCTTTAGTTCTGATGTATATATCCTAACTTTGTATCAAGCTACTGTCTCAATGAATCTTAACTGACAAGTTGCCATAACTTTGGCTTAATTTGATTTTATCTTCTATTGCTTGCATACTAACTTGTAGGCTTCTTTCGTAGTTTCGTAGTTTAAAGTATTCGAGCATATCCAAAAAATTTTAAAGTAGGAAAAATATATTGATTTATATTTCGTGGATATCTTTTCTGGATTTCCTCCGCAGAAATATAAATGAGCATTATAAAATTGAGAAACATCAGAAATCAACATGAATCATAGAAAATACCAATTGATGTGTGTGATGAAGAGAGTAACGAGAAGATAGCGATAATGATGAGATAGTAGATTGCCGGATGTTTATAAGAGAAGGTAGAAGAAAACAAAGAAAGCATGGTAAAGAAATCAGTAATTTTTATTGTGATCGTCGTTTTATATTAGGTTTAACATTTGCAATTATATGACATTTTATACATTCAACAACAGTTCGAATCATAAAATTCTTATCATAAAATCTAACCAAGGAGTAAAATTACAAATGCATTTCAATAATAATACATCCCGAACAATTAATTAATCATCTTTGGTTAAGTAAAGATTCTGATAATTGGGAAAGTATGTGATTAAAAAGGGTTCCTCCCAAAATTTTTTGTATATGGTTATTTTATTAAAAATTCTTGCGAGAATCTCGTCAAGCATATTCAAACGTTGCTATCAATAATTTTAATATATCCTTTAACTAAAGAACTCTTTTAATTTAATTTTAATATATATATATATGTATTAAGCTGATTTATTCCCTTTCGAAAATAGTTTTTTTTTAATTTTACCTTAGAATAATTTCATTTATGGAAAGTGCAAATATTTGGTTTCTTTTGGAATAAAATTCTGAATAAAAATGATCGGAACCACCACAAAGTATATAATAGTATGAGCGTAATATTCTTTTACATCCAGACATAAATAATTATTATTGGCATTGCTTTACAATCAATTGAAAAAGTAGGTTTGACATTTATTATTAGATAAATGAATTTTTTCGACAATAAAAAAATGTTTATACCTTTACAAATAGTTAAAATGAATCAAAATAAAATAACATTGAATTAATTATTAAATAAAGTTTCCAAATTTCACGCCTACAAAACAGTTAAAGTTTCGTTACAAGATCACCAATAATAAAATGAAATTATCAAGGAGACATTATTATTTAATAGTGTACATTTTTACATAGAAGATATAGACTCACAATTATTTACCAACCAGCGAAATTCGCATTGAATGAAAAATTAAAATTCAAAAGTGGTCAGAAATAAAAGACTGGGATTTATTTCAAGTTGATGAAACATTGAAAAATCTTTGTCCGATCAAGAAAATTAAATAAACACAAATATCTTATTACGGTTGAATTTTCTGTTTCATTTATGTAGTTCACGCTAGATAAAGACAGTAATAATAAATAAGAATAATTTATGTCGTCAGAATTGGACGATAAAATATCCATCATAGTTTTAAATAATGAAATCTTACTTTTTAAAGTGAAAATCTAAACTATTTTTTAATAGCTTGATACACTTCATAATCATCTGCAATAAAATTTCCTGGTATACCAATCTTATAATAAGACCTCGGTGATTTGCTATTCCAATTATTTACATTTTTACAGGTCAAATCATGATACCAACCGAATATTGGTCCATAATCTGAGTGACAACCTATAGAGGCATTAGGATCTTTATTACGTCTGCCTATTTCTGCAGTTTGAGGGTCTTTCCTATTTGCAAAAGAGAATATAAAGCTATCTGCTGCCTCTTTAAATGTATTAGTCGAATCCCACACAAGTGGATTATATCCTCCAACTGCTTGTTCCGAATCCTTAATTTTTACTATGACTACAGTCATTTCTTTGTTATCGCATTTTTCATGAAATTTTTCAACTCCAAATCCATCCCTACTGGCACGATAAAGTAAATTAAATTTATAAGGATTTCTAACTTTGTAATGTAATTTTTCTTTTTTATCGATCCAACTTGCAAGTATGGCAAAAAGTTGAGAACCAATTATATTTGAAACATCTGAGACATGTGCCGATGCCGACAATCTGGGTGGTTGTATGTCATTAATAAATTTGATTTCTGAGCTCATATGAAATTCTAAAATATCGTAAAATAATTGTTTACTTAACAATTTTTTATAAGGTAAAACTTTATGAAAAAAATCATTCGAAGATATGTGATAAAATCTGACAAAAGGAATAAATCTATTGATGGTTTCCTTCATTGCCTTAATATTCTCTTTGTTCCATTCTTTGACATCTTTAGGAATGTTTGGATGTTGTACAAAGCACCATTTGATCAAACTATCCCATATGACGATTTCTTCCAAGTTAAGATTATCCTTCTTTAATAACAATTCCATTACAGGTGCTTTTAATTCAATAAATTTATCGTAATTAAATAGTATTTCGGGTTCTTCACAAACTATATCAAGACACGAATTCCATAAATCTGTAAATGATTCATGTCGGTGAGTTAATTCAAGAATTTCTATAGGATTTTGACGTAGAATATCATTTTGATTCTTAATTAAATATTCTTGAATGCAAGGCACCAAGGTTTGGATATTAAGTTCATCTAAGCCTATCAATAGGTTTAATATATCAAGCGCTTCTAATTTCGTTAAATCAATCTTTCCGCAATATATATATCTAATCGTTTAAAGAAAAAAAAAAAATAATTTTTTTTTTCTTTTAAAATAAAACAAAAAAAAAAAAAAAATTCATAATACTCTTTTGCAGTACCTTAAGATAATTTTGAACAAGTACGGAGAAATATTTGGTTTCTTAAAAATAAATTTTCCATTCTCTTTCACGGCCCATTCATTAGACAATGCCGCACAGAAATATTGTGACCTGATGCATAGAATATTTGAATGTGCGTATATTTCTTTAACATTTTCATTTTCACCTGCATAAATGATCACATCGTGCCCTTTGCCAGTATCAAGCAATCTTTCATAGTCTTTAGCAACATCTTGCGTGTGGTCGAAAGACATTTTTCCGGAGAGAAAAAAAAAAAACAAATGTATGTTACATGCAGGGAACAAGTGTTTCAATGATTTGTGTAACAAAGCAAGCGTTACCTAAAAGGATTTCTATGTTAATCCAAAAATAGTTGTTTAGAACATTAAAACCCCTCATTTTCACCCTTTTCGCTCTTGCTTCTTTTTCTATAACCATTTTCTATGAAATAAACATCTACATTTTATTGTACTTTCTTTCTTCTTTAGTCCTATTGACTACTCTACTCTCTTTGTAAATATTTTCTCAAAAAAAAAAAAAAAATGCATCAAAATCACGTGAACGTCAAGACAATTAATTAATTTAATGGATATATGCTTGAAGTGTCTTCTAGTGTAAATCAATTGCATAAGAAGAAAACTTCATTAAAATACGATTGATAATGATGACGCGGGGAAACTTTAAATGAAAATTTACTATACGATGGCAAACCGATAACTAATTTGGTCATATCTGATATTGAAGTAGATTTTTGTTGGATGGCTGTCTATGATAATAATGATAAATCAGAAGATCAGAATTTTCGGAACAAGAGATTCAAGACTTTAATTGTTTGATAAAATGGTGTGATTATACTATTTTAGGTGAGATTTAATTTTTATCGCTAAACAAATTATGAATTTAATCATTCTTATAATGTTTAGCAATAAAGAATCCGAATTCAATGATCTCATAATTTAGTAAAAAGTAAATAATGTAAACGATATAAATTTTGGCGCATTAAATTTAACTTCAACAACTTTCGTTTTTTTTATGTATGTTGTTATATACGTTATTTATGACAAATTAAATAAAACACTGTATGAATAGTTTATAGAATTTTTCGAATCCATGGTGCCTGGGTGTTTCATCTCGGAAGACTATAATCCGGAGGGGTATTATGGATAATAATGATATGTTATTGTCCGGAGCGAAGCGTAGGACAATATACTTTTAGGAATTAGAGTGAAAAATTGCACTGTCACGTGAGAATTCCGTCTGTCCTGCCGCGTTACGTAAGATCAGATCAAAACAATCAACAAAAAACCAAGTAGGGTAACTTGTGTAGCTTGTGGCGCCTGAACAAGATCAGTACGAGAGAAAAAAAAAACAATACATTTATACATTTTTTTTTTACTCGTTACATTTTGTTGAATTTTATTTTTTTACCGTTATCTGTTAAATTTTATATTGAACCTTTGTGATATTTTTAATGTAATATTTTATTGCTTAAAAAAATAAAAACGCAGTTTTGGAAATTTGGGAAACTTTGGAAATTATGAAGTTTTATTGTTGAAACAAGTTATTATGTGCTTCTTACAACTTATGTCAATTTCTAGGTATCATTAAAACTAGTCGCTCTTCTTTGATTTTCCTTTCTTGCAACCTTCTACAGTCTTTAATGCGCTGGAGTCTTTTGAAATTGAAAGGTTGAAAGAGAATATCTCCCATGGTGCGAACCTGAGACATCGCCACAAATGAAAGGCCAGCCGCAAACTCCTTATCACCAAGATTTATTACAGTTTTTTGTAGTGTAAGTCCCTGGCTTTTATGTACAGTAATGGCCCATGCAAGACGAATAGGAACTTGTAAGCGTGAACATAATGTTCCAGATTTGCTCTCCCAGGCACATCGAATGAGTGCAATTGGGACAACTTTTGTACCTTCTAAAGTAGCAATAGTAAGGCCTTTATAATTTTCAAATGAAATGAGAACTGCTATAGGAAGAAAAGGTGGTCCTTGATCCTCTCTGAACAAAATATCCTAGACTATTCCCAGTGCACCATTGACCAAGCCAGCTTCTGTCCACAAATTTGATATCAACATAATACGTGTACCTCTTACTAGTAGCAATTGTGCTTCAAGACCATATGTAATGTCAGAATCTGCTTTTTTGGCTTCATTGCCGCCTGTGTGTATGGCAAGAATCCTGGCAACAGGAACGTTTAAAGACCTGAGTCAGTCTATATTCATTGCATCAACGTCGACCCATTTCGTTAGGATGAATGTGACATCAGAAATTTACTACATTCTGTTTTATTTAATCTCCCTTCGAATCGTGTGATAAGAGTCCTCCAGTCAGCTAAAGTAGACTCTCCATCGCGCAATCTTAAGAGGAGAAATCTAAAGTCCTGTTGCTCTTGAGAATTTCCAGATTGGTGTTGAATAACATCAAGCTTATACACCCCCTTAAATAGGATGTATGCGGTAAGACCATTGTTAGAAAGTGGATCTCGTTAAACTTTTGTGTACATCGGGAGATCAAGTACAGGCGGGAGCTGGCTGAAATCTCCAAACATAATAACTGACCTCCCACTAAAGGGTTCATTATTATTTTTGGGAAAAACCTGCCGAAGCCGCATATCAATAAGACCAAGCATTCGGCGGCCAACCATACTTTTCTCATCTATTATAATATATCTTACACTTTCCAATCTATTCTGTAGCAACTTCAGCCGTTCCCCTTTTATGTCAAGATTACTATCGCTAATTATTGGGATGGAAAGCGTCGAATGAATCGTCATCCCACTTATGTTGAAGTCTGCAACGCCTGTTGGCACAACCACTAGTTAATATTATACTTTTATTAAAGTTTTTACAATTTTATTAAATGTCACAATTTTTATATTTTATTACAATTATAAAAAAATTAATACTTAAATAAGAATTAGTATAACTATTTATTAAATTTGCTCATATCGGAAAAATTACAATTTTTATTTAATAAACTTTAACAAATAGTAAGGAGTTTGCTAATTTTGCTCCGGACTCACAACGGTTTCCGTTGCCTAGTAAATATGAATAGATAAAATAACAAGATAATGCGAATTTACATTCTAAACCGTGTTCTTATACTCAGGTACTATAGAGCGTAATATTTATTTACAGGTGATAAAGGCATTTGTTATTTAACTTTTAAGAACCATTTAATTTTCATGAACGGGATTTGCATATACTGTTTGTTAAATTGTAATTTATATTTCCAGTTATTATCATGCTAGTTTAAGAATAATTTTCAAGCTGTAAGAAATCAATTGATGGAGAAAACATTGGACATGAATTCAAATATGCTTCCTGAAATAAAAAAATTTTTTTGTATTTGATTAATACAAAAAAATAAATATTATTTATTTCACGACAGAGTAAAATATACTTTTATCTTAATTTTTAATTCGAATTCGACTTGTTTGCATAATTTTAAACTCTTGAAATAAATTCTTCTCCAATCATTCTAATTTTGTCCATTACGTGTGTAATAAAATTATGTTATTGTAATCGAATTTGGACCCCAAAATTAACATCTTAATAACCCTATTAGCATACTCTTTTTTTTTAAACGTAAACCGTAAAAATTTCATAAGATTGTATTTCAAATCTTTTTGGAATGCCGATTGAAGGATACGATTCGGGGTTACTCGTCCATACACCACTATTTTGCACAATAGACGTATTCTTTTTGTTCGTCGTAACTAACTCTCGCAGTCTTTGAGTCATCTTTGTTCGTGTAATAAAATACAAACCTATTTTGTGTATCTGTATGGGTTACATTCTTTAAAACTCGTCGGATTAAACCCACCGACCAATTGCTCTGAATCCTTATGTTGGGCTACGATCAATATAGAATCGTATTCAAGATATGACAAACTACTTTCCATAGATTTCTTGCTCGTAAAAGGAGTTTGAATTTATAAGGGATAGAAAAATTCTTATAAAAAAAATCCTTCTTCCTATCCATCCAATTCGCAAAGGTAGTTAAATGATGAAGCTCAAGTATATTAGAATTGATGAATTCGTGATATCTGGATATTTTAAAAGTTGTGAGAGAGGGTGGAAAATAATCCCCTTTGATCAAATGTAATTCCAATAATTCTTGAACTTTTACTTTTGGTAACAATTTTCTGTAAGGTAAGACCATGTAAAAGAAATTTTCGGGATCGATCAATTCAAATCCAATTAAAGGAATAATTTTTTGTAATGTCGTCTTTAATGAAACGAAATTCCCACCAACCCATTTTGTCACATCTTTTTAAAAGATGGATGACGTGCGATCCCCCAATCCAACACCAGTTTCCAGATTTCTATTTCATCAATATTATAAAAATCACCTTGAAGTATTACGTCAAGCAACGATTCGTCCAATGAAACGAATTTCTCGGACATGAACACAATTCTCGGTTTTTCACAAATTACTTCAAAAAATTCATCCCATAAATCCGTTAATAAATTATTTCGATGAATTAATTTGAGAATTTCCGCGGGATGATCCTCCACAAATTTGATCTTATGCTCGATCATGTAATTTCGAAGATGTGGAATTAATTGTTTAAACTTGAATCCATCCAGTGCAATAATGAGTTTTAAAATTTCAAACCCCTGTAATTGAGTTACGTCTAAATTTCCATAATAAATGAATCTATACATTCATGAATGAACATCATTAGTTAATATAATGAATATCTTGGGAACATATAAAAGAATAAAATTACCTAAGGATAATCTGAAAAATATTATGCTCAATGTTCGGTTCTTTTAAAATAAACATTCCATTATCGTCTTTCTCGGAAAATGCTGTACAAAAGTATTCTGATCGAATTTGTAAAATAGATGAGTGAACTTGAAATTCGCTACAATCTTTTCCGGTGTATATGATGGTATCATATCCTTCTCCAGTTTCAAGCAAATTTTTATAGTATTCTAAGCTCATGTTAAAAAATTTTTCGAGGATCGATTTTTCCCAAACAATACTAATTTTATTTACAAAAATTTGCGCCTAACCTTATCCAGAGTGATACCGGTTGTTGGCGCTTACAATTTTGAGTTATTTAAAAGAAATTTTTTTTGCTTTTTTTCATTTTAAAAAAAAAAATGACGTTTAACTTGCAGCCAATGATTATGAAAAATTATTTGAATCAAAAGAAGGATATGATGTTATCATTTATGCCGGTGAAAATGAAAATTTTGGAATAATTTATGCGCACTCTTTATTTTATATACTCAATCGCAATATTTTCGTAATGCATTGTCAACGGAAAAGCAAGATGGAAAATTTATCATAAAAAATCGAAATATTGATTCCAAAATATTTGGTTTTACTGTCAGGTGAATATGTGTTTACGATTTGATAGGCAAAAAAACTATTATCTATTCTAACAATTATTGATTTTTTTAGGTTTATCTATTGCGGTAACGTTGATTTGAATCAATTACAAGTTTTCGAATTATTGAAACTCTTCATGGCTGCAAACGAGCTTAGCATCCAACACCTAGCCTCAAATGTTCAAGAGTACATTAATCAACATAAAGTAAAATTCATAAAATCTCATCCCGTGGAGATCCTCGAAATAACTTACGAACGTGAATTATTTACAGATTTATGGAATTTTTCTTTCGTTGAAATTTGTGAGAATCCTGAAATATTAATCAATTCTGATAAATTTACCAATCTAAAGGTTCCTATAATGGAATTACTTTTGAAACGGGATGATCTGAATTTATATGAGAGCGTTATATGGGACAGTGTGATAAGGTGGGGTTTGGCTCAGAGTCCTTTAATTAAACATAATGATGTAACCAAGTGGACCAGGCAGGATTTTGATATTATGAGGGAAACAATTCGAAAGTTGATTCCGTTAATAAGATTTTATCATATTTCTTCAGAAAACTTTTATCATAAAGTTTTGCCTTACAAAAAATTGTTACCAAAAAAATTGGTTTACGAGATTTTAGAATCTCACATAGTTCCAAACAAGAAATTAAATATTGATGATATACAACCGCCGAGAAAATCAAAAGGAACGTTTACTTTAGATGATCATGGAGCCATCTCTGAGAAATTGATCAGCACTGTTCTTGATAAATTAGATAAATTAGAACAAAATGAAAATTTTTTAATATCCAAAAGGTCATTTATCATGAGGTGTCTTGTATTAATTCCGATTGAATCCGATGTTCGATTAGATCTTTATAAAAAAAGATTATTCTCAAGAGAACCTTTTCCATTAATGGGAGCGATCATTAGAAAGATTTTTCTTGTAGAGGATGACGAAAACAATAATATATACTTCACGTTGATTAAAAATGCCGAAGTAGCTCTGGGAAAATCTGCTCGATTAAATCTCATCAATGAATATTTTGAAGAAACATGTCAACATTATGTTGTGATGTTATTGAGGAAACTTTCTTTATGAATTGTGAAATTAGAGGATTTGTCTCCCTACTTTGGACACGCCATTGAGTCTTTATATGGACAGGGAGCGCCAGCGTTGCAAAGAATAGCTGCTATCGCTTTACTCAAGGAATTCGTTCGTCAATTCTGGGATAGCTTTCTTCAAGAAGATAAGAATAGTCTCATCGCGTATAACAAAGCAGAAGGTGACGAATTTGATAGTGTTGGATTAATTAATCAAATTAATCATTGTATGAATTACGCTCATCCTTTAATTAATTCTCTCAAAATTTACTTTTTAAGAGATTTACGTCAGAGAGATTTTTCAATGGATGATGTTAAAAGGTTTTGCGAAGTTCAGAAAAGTACTCTACCTTGGCTTGGAACGTTGAATTGGGACGGTGTTAAAGAAAATCGTTTATTTGTCAATCCATATTCTATTTTGCCCGAATATGATGATCTAGAAAGCTTCTTTACGACTTTGTATAATATAAACCACCAAACACCTTTCAAAACATACATGCAAAAAATAAAACAAAAGGATACCTTATCAGCAAGGTTATCTTTAATGGGACTTATCTTTATACGTCTTCATGCTATAAGGGCTTCAAGAGCGTGGCAACATCCGGAAATACAATCAGCTGATTTTTTGACCAAAGAGCTCGCAGAAATGAATAATCTTCCCGATTTATTTAAAACAACGTCAACAAGGATCTTGTCGAATAAATTTCCTTTACTTCAGATTAATAATTCCAATATTAGTAATTCAGATTTGCTTTTAAAATCTGTTATTGCACACATAATCGCATTTAACGCTTCAGTTGAATCGAATTCATCTCAATTGGCAATGTATTTGCACGGATTACAAGATTGTCAGAATTTGTTTATTTTAGCAGGCACTCCTGATATAGAATCGATAGTGTTGAATGCAGTTGCTGTTAAAGAAATTATCACTAGATATGCTTGTCAATGCGGTTTTGTATATGTAATCGGAAATAGCGGTGGTGCTTTAACTATAAGTCAATGTCTAAATTGCAAAAATACGATTGGTGGAATGTCATACAGACCTGCACCAGGAAATACTCGAATAGATAATCAACCTAGAAGTTATTTTGTAGCAAATGATCAACCAGGAAATAATCAATCGGGATATATTGGAGAACTTGTTAACCAAATTTCGACTCATAGCGTCAGATCTTTGCCGGCTGCTTCATATCGTATTTTACATTTGATTGTTCATTCTCTTATTGGAGCATCTTCACCCCAGCCTGCACTTGCTTTCCTTCGAAAAAATAATCAAATTGCAACAGATGCCGAAAAATATTGTATGGACAATATTAGAAGTGATTGGGCAGTTCTCAAGAATATTCTTAATTGTTCAGATGAGGCATATTTTGTTTAGTTATTTATTGACTGTACTGTTCATTAATTAAAAAACAAATGTAATAACTAACGATAACTTATGATTTGTAATTTAATCAGACTCTGGCGCTAATGTTCCACTCGTTAATTTCTTTAATGACGGAAAAACCTCCATTACCGAATCAACAAATAAAAACGACTGCCGAACGTGAGAACTGGGAAATGATTTTCCATAGAGATTATGTTGAACCACATATTAGAAATATAACTGAAACAACAGCCAATTATCGTACGAAATTAGACGTAATTTCGTCTAAACATCAAAAAAACCATATCTGGATTAAGGGTGAAATCGATCAAACTTTAGTGATGGATAAACAATATCGAGTTGAATATTTATCAAGTTTATGGAGGACGATTGGGATGATAAACTTTGATAGTTTTCGTGCTTATTATATGAGTGATTTTGCAAGAAACACGAAGAATTATCCATTCCTTTCAGTATTTTTCAAATACGTTGGACAATTAGATTTACTTCGACACCTTTTACCTATTGTAACATTTGTACAACTTTTGCATTCCAAGCTTGGATTTCGCTTATCAAGACAAAAGGCAAGATATTTGACCTTCAGACAATTTATAGAACAAGAATCTGATTATGGTGAACATCGTGAAATGTTCAATAGCTTGAAGACAGCCTTTAAAGACTTTAAACTTGGTGGGATACAGTTATATATTATGTTAGACAATATCAATGTCATGAACTTCCAAAAGACAAACCAATCATGAATAGTGAACTTCCAGTTATTTTAGGTTTAATGGAACCGAAGAATACGGGAATTTTCTTATGCGCAATTTTAGACTATTTAGTAAATTTACAAAATAATTTCTTGCAAGAAGTCGTGGAAATTCCACTCGGAACTTGTAGATCTCTCAAGTTTTTAGATGAACCAACTTCCGCGTCGACTTCAGCTCAACCAAACACCCCTAACGGATATTACCTATAATCTATGCGTATGGATCATGTTAGGTCCGGAAATATTGTAAACTTTGAATGGGATGAAGAAATTCTTAAATATTGCCAAAGAAATCTGGAAATCGCAAAAGGACACGATATTGTTTACGATTTAACAAAAATTGAGATAGAATTGGCAAATATTCTGGTTTTTGAAAAAGGTCATATTGAAACACAACCAGAATCTCAATTATATTTAGAACCTTTCCCATATCACATGGAATTGTTCCATGGATGTGTGAGAATACTCAATGATATTAAGGATTTAATACCTCATGAACAAATCCCAATTGAGAAGATGCACTTATTAGTTGGTTCTCAAACGACGTTAGATATTTCAGAAATTTTATCATCATTGGAATGTCTTTTATGTTCTGTCAAACGTACAGCAATTAGGGATGGAGAACTATCGATTAAAGATTATGTTTTAAAATCATTAATCGAGCATGTAGGATTCTCAAAATTTTCAAATATCGATTTACGACCTAAACACTTGGTTGCTTTATATGAACTTTTTGAAGAACAGGTTGCCAATCTTCAAATTGAAAATATCCATAAAAAATATAAAGCTCCACTTACAGAAGATATGAAGACCAAAATACTTGAATCTGTAAATTTTAAACAAACCACCCTAAATGAATTTTTACCAGCAGAAGCATTTACTTTGGCTTTAAAACGATTCATGTTTCGATTTTTAACCAAGGAAGATCAAAAAGAAATGGAACCATTATATATTTATTTACTAGATATTTCATTGAATTTCTGGCCGTCAACAATTTCAGAGAATCGTATAGATGAATTATTCCCAGAGAATTTGATGGTGGCCAACATATTTGCTGCTTACGAATTTACAATGCAAAAAATGGAGGTAAGAATATTTATTATACATTTATTTAAAAATGAATTAACAATTTTAATTATTATTAATAATTTTAGCAAAGAAACTAACCATTATTAATCCACGAATGGCATTAAATACTATTCCAAGGAAACAAAGATCAAACTACGAATCTTATTAGTTATTTGACTGTAATAACCAGTAGCTTTTTTTATTTGATATTGATATGAATAAAATTATTTTCTAATTTATTGTACACCTGCCACATGCTATTATAATGATTTCTTTGAACTACGTATTATAAATCGCGACAGAACAAATTTTACAGAAGCTTCTTCTGTTCTTGCGTACTTTTCCATAATCTATGACCGACAAGTTCAGCTTTGCGATGCACGCCGCTTTTTACAAGCGTAAATTTATCTTCCAAGCCAAGTAATTCTGGTATGTCAAATGGATTTACCGTTTATAATAGACTTAGGGTTCATGAAATAGGCTTATAATCTAATAAATTCGTCGTGATTTTAGAATAATCCTTAAAACTTGAAAGAGTCACGTAAATGACAGTCTAGGATAAATTGCATACAATCGATAAGCCTCATCGAATTTTAAGTTTAAGAACAATTAAAATAGCCATTAAAGAATACTTATTTAATTTAGCACATCATATCCAACCGACTAAGGCACATTTAAGCAGCACCTGCTTTGTTACAACTTATGTTAGATTCGTTATGGGTGTTGATTTCCATGTCAGAACCATAATCACTTGGCCAAAGATTTCAATCGATATGTTGAAATCCTATCCCTGAAAATGTAATATCATTGTAAGCGTGAACGCGTTCTTTAACAAAAGGTGCATAAATACTTCTCAGACAAGTATCCTTGAATATATTAGGGTCCAGAGTTTCACCCATTTGGATGACCTGGAAAAGTTAAATACTTTGTAGACATGTCTTATAGACATTCGTTTTGATATACAGTCAGAACTCGATATAACGATTCGCGATGAACCGATTTTGACCTAAACGAACTTTTCTCTTAAATCAAAACCACTTATAATAAAATTTATCACTATATACCGATTTTATTATAAATTTCGGGATATTGCATATACCGAACACTGGTTGTAAACCAGTTATAATTTATTTATTCGCGATAAGTCGATAACGATTTTTTCTTGATATATCGATATAAAAAAATGATTTTTTTCTTGATTTAATCGAACGAACGACCATCGTTATAAAATTTAACTTTTTTTTTTTAATATATCGAATTTATACTAATATAGTAAAATATCAAATGTTAAATAAATTAATATGAATATAAATCGGAAGATTTTGTTTCTTTTATTAATCATCTTTTTTTACCAACCATCTAGTAATGCATTATCTATGGGACAAAGCAAGAACTTTGTCTCAAAAAATATACAATCTGAATCTTCAATCAAATTAAATATAAATGAGTTTATTAGTTTCGATTAGATTTTTTTTTTGTTCTCAAAAATTTACAAATAATTACAATAAAGAAATAATATAACATACAATAAGCAAATAATAAATAATAAACAAATAATTACATTGCATTGATTGTAAAATAACAGTAAAATTCGATATATAATGGACTTTTATTTTTTTCTTTTACTATTTAAATCGATATATCAAAACGAATCAAAGTCACTAAAACCAACAGGTTCGTTATATCGAGTTTTGACTGTATTTTATTTAATCTTTATGGGAAAAGATATTTTTAGCCCGATGAAAAAATGAAGTATTGGCAATTTCACGTGATGTAACTATCAAGTAATTATTCTATTGGTCGTAGATCTAATACATACAATACAATAATTACAAAAACAATATTATATTAACAATTCCCGGGATTGGTACATGCTAAAGACAATTTTTCTGCAGTAATGAAAATTCTTTATCGTTCAAAGTTCATTTCTGTGCGCCGACAGGTTCACAGATTTTCCTTCATTTTTGAACTTTAAGCAAAAATCAATTTAGGAAAATTTTATATTTTATTCCCAATGCATTTTTTTCATGCATATTTAATTATTTGATGCAAGAAAGAAATTTCCTTATTCTGACTAAAATGTTTATTTCCTAAATTGGCAAAAACATAAACAATATCGGTTTAGTTATCAATCAAATTCTTCAGGATCATTATATTCCTAAAATTATTTCACTATATAAAAAGTGCTCATTCGACATTTTCACCTACAATTATCAGTCAGTAATAAAATAAGAACAAAAACAAATCATCAGGAACAATGATCAACGATAAGTTTATTGATTATGTAATAAATTGAATTGGATTTTATGTCACTTGTACATTTTATTTATTTGGTCCGTTCCCTTCTGCTTCTTATGTATCATGTGATCGTAATTTATGCAATGTTTTACTGTACAAGTCTTATTGATTTTATGATCCCCAAGATTTGGGAAAAAGGGCGTTGCTCTATTTTTTTTTCGTTAAATGATTAGAAGTAAATCTGAAAATAATGAACATGAAACACGGAGGATTCGAATATGAATTCAGTTTTTTGCGAAAAAGGTGCATGAGGAAACAAACAACATGGAGAACTGTCAAAATCCTTTCTTTTCATATGGTATTGTTACTGATTTATTATATACATGTAATCATTATATTCATTTATCTTATTTAACAATCATAAGAGAATTACATAAAATTTGTATTTAATCAAACTTTAATATTATCATTCATGTGATTTCGAATAATACTTGTGACGATCATAATATAAATTGTTAGAAATCAACAAATCTGCAGTTACCCCAAAATAGTTCAATTATCATCTCTGCGTACCTGATAGGATGTGCACGGTTGAGAATTTTTTTTCGCAAATTTTTTTTTACATATATTTTTTTTCGAGAATTTATCCATACTAACTTTAATCACTTGCACGTTTTCCAATTTTTACAGTTAAAAAATCACACGTTCACTTAAAAGGTGGTAATACGCCATACATCAAAATGCAATAAACATCGTTCTTCAAATAGATTAACTCAGCCATTTTTATCGTGATTTTTTAACAACTTTGTCCCCAAAAAATGTTTTTTACTATTGTTTTTATTTTGGTAGCTCGATTCTCCTTTTGTACTACTTACCATTTATTGATTGGTACCTCTATATATATCATATAAAATAGTTATCTCATTTTTAATTTTTTAATTTTTTAATTATTTTCCCAATTACAAGTTTTAATTAAATCATTTTTCGATTGAAGAATTCATAACAAAAAATAATCTATTAATTATTGTGGTAAGTTCATCTTTTTATTGATTGTTTTCTTTTTTTTTTTTTTTTTTCCAAAACCGGATCGGATTGGTTCCCTTTTTGAACCAAAAATATCCATATAGCATGTATTCTTTGCATAGATTTGATATTATTGATCATACCTTTTTATTGTTTCAAAATTTATTTATATAACCCTTTAAAATCTTTTTTTTTTGATTTGAAATTTTCTTAACTGATTCAATTCTTCACCGTTTTCTCTTTATCCAAATAACCAGCCATAAAAAAAAAAAAAAAATACACAAACAGCATGCAATCACAGAGATCATCGACCACTTCTCGTACGACATCACCTCGTACAACATCCATATCACGAAAACATTCCACCACCACCAAACAATCATCGACCACGAAAAAGTATTCGCGTAAATTTATCGATGAATTTGAATTAAATTATGTAAATGAGGATCATATAGAGGCATTCGCAAAGGCGTTATCGGAGGATCCCGAACAAGACTCAACAGAGCATATTGCCGCCGTAACGGATTTCATGCCGATTAGACAAAAAATTAAAAAGAAGAAACCTAAAGTACCAAACGGATTCGATGGTATCTCTTATCACATCGTTAGATTTCCTTTAATGGTAAGTTATGTCTGAAAGAAATGTTCTTGTTCTTAACTAGTTCTTTAACTGGTTCTTAACTTTCAAGATTTGTTTTTTTTTTTTTTTTTGTAGTTGTTTATTTTCCTTATCATCTCTTTTGAATTATTGTGTTACATATTGGTAAGACAAATCGTAAACCTATGGGAATACTTTGTTCAATGGTAAGGTGTTATTGATAATTGTCGTCTTCATTTTTCTTTTTTAAAAAATGGAAACTTATCCTTGAAATCATGTAGGAGGGGAGAGAGGTATCGACTAAGAGAGAAATTACGGAATTCCTCCACGTATAAAGAATGGAAAGAAGCAGCACAACAACTTGATTCATATTTTCATTATGATGAATGGAAGGATGAGGTTCCATTCGGTTATTATGATTTCAATATATTACAAAAAGTCAACAGAGACTTAAAAAAATTAAGAGAGGAATCGTCATCGTCAAAAAATGATTCTCAAACAACATTAAAAAGCGTTTTACAGAATTGTGTAAAGAATAATTATGCTGGTGTTGAAAACGTAAGTTTATACTCTCAAACTTATTTTGGAACAAAAAAGATTGTTGAAAATTATGTTGAAGAAGGTAAATTACCTTGTCACGATTTCTTATTGATTTAAAAAAAAAATTTCAATGATAACAACATTCACTCGAAATAATTTTTTACAGTGACGGAATCTCTTGATTATTTACGAACGACAAAATCGTTACCGTTGGAAGAGAAACGCAGATTATTTAAAAACGCGCAAAAAAATTATGGAAGAACGGCATTGTGTTTAAGCGGGGGAGCATGTTTTGGGTATTATCATTTAGGGGTAGTGAAGGCATTATTTGAAGCGAATTTATTACCAACGGTTATAACAGGAACAAGCGCGGGAGGTTTAATAGCCGCTCTTATATGTGTACGTACTGATGATGAATTGGCTCAAGTGCTTAAACCAGACTTGAGTAGACAACTTACCGCGTGTTCCGAGCCATTATTCGTTTGGTTAAAACGTTTATATACAATTGGTGCAAGATTTGATGCGGTAGATTGGGCACGGAAAACTCAATGGATCACAAAAGGAAGTTTAACTTTTAAAGAAGCTTACGATAGAACTGGTAGAATACTTAATATCTCCGTTATACCTTATGATCCACATTCACCTCCTAAACTATTAAATTACATCACCGCTCCCGACTGTGTCATTTGGTCCGCAGGTAAAATTTTGCAGAATTATCATTCATGATCTTCTGATAGTTTCCCCCCTCCCTTTCGGAATTTAACTCTTTTTTTTTTTTAATGTAGTCATTGCCAGTGCGGCGGTTCCAGGAATCTTGAATCCCGTGGTATTGATGCAGAAATTAAAGGATGGAACCATTGTACCATATAATTATGGACATAAATGGAAAGATGGATCACTTCGTACAGATATACCGGTTCAATCATTACACATGCACTTTAACGTCAAAAATACAATAGTATCACAGGTTAATCCTCACGTTCATTTGTTTTTTTACGCACCGAGAGGTTCCGTTGGTAGACCGGTTAGTCATAGATATGGTAGAGGATGGAGAGGTGGATTTTTATTATCAAGCATTGAACAATACCTTAAATTAGATTTAAGCAAATGGTTAAAATGGGTGAGAGATTTAGAATTGTTACCAAAGGTCGCCGATCAAGATTGGAGTTCGATTTGGTTACAGAGATTTGATGGTAATATAACCATATGGCCAAAATCAAGGATATCCGATTTCTTTTATATCCTTACCGACCCTGATTATGAAAGGTTGGATGTGATGATCACAACTGGTCAACGAGTTACTTGGCCCAAACTTCAGATGATTTCAAATAGAATAAAAATTGAGAGGGCGATAAAAAGGGGGCGAGAACATGTTAAAAGAGAAGAGAGAAAGAAGTATAGATATCATAGAAGTGAAGAAATAAATGATGGTCACATTGGACATAGTAGGACCATGTCTTCTCCTTCAATAGTTCAATCCCTCAGTAATATCAATTTCAACATAATTAATTCGAGTAGCGGAAGCGATAGTGACGATTACGATCATTTCAGTCATTTCAGTAGTGGTCAAGATGAATCGGATGAAATCTCAATGTCCAACGTTGGAAATGGCAGTGATAGTGTCTCTGCTGATAGTGATAGTAGTAATGGTGAAAATTTTAGTAGAATAAATGATGTCATCATTGATGATGATGATCTTAGTTCCCTAAAGTATGATATGATCATAAGTCAATCTTCTTCATCTGATTATGATGAAGGTCTTGTCACTCCCGATGATGGTCAAGGGTTAACCTTTTATTGAACATTAGTCACAAACTTTTTATCAAAAACATTATTACACATTATTCTTTTTTTTTTATTTATTATGTATGATTCAATTGATTGAGTTGGTTAAATATATAAATAAATAAAAAATATTGAGTGTCAAACTAAATTATGCCAGGAAATGGTAATAATTGTTTGACATCAGTCACGATTTTTTGTGCTCACAAAAACTTTTAAGCATTTGATTATAGTACTAACCGAACTAGTGGTTTTTTAGATCCCAAAAATATTCTCGTGATCATCAATCGTTGGATCAAACATAGTTTTAAACAACGAGCCTTTTCAAATTTATCGATATGTATGGTTCTTCAGCAAATCGTGAAATTTTTAAAAATTTCGTCAAAAATGGTCTAAAAATTAATCCCGTTTTTTTCAATCTAGACTGACATGACAAAATTACTTTAATCAGCTCGTCTTAAAACAGGTTAAAGTGAACAATTTCACATCAATCACTCTTTTGAAACATCACTTAACATTTTGGGATGAACGAAAATTTAGGACCATGCTATATGCATGATCACGCCGCAAGTTTTGAATATTTTTATCGAAATGATACAAAATACGCGCTGGTCTCGTTATACTTTCATAAAACCGGACCAAATGTATATAAGTCAGCGTAGGGGAGGGAAGTGGTATTGAACATAAACGAAATCTAATTTTCCCTATTTCCTTTATTTCCTTTGTTAACACATTATTTTCTTCGCACGGTAGTTCGAATTTTCCAATCATATTAGTCTCGTTAAATCTCGTTTATTAAATGATCTGGGAACAAAAAAAAAATCTATTTGCCACCGATACATATAATAAAAGAAGGTTAATCTTTATCGGGTGAACATCCAATCAGCGCGTACCTTTTTAGTCAATCAAAAAAAGGGGGTTAAGATGAAAGAACCTACTTTTGTAGTCAATGAATAATGAAACTTTAAAAAGGGAAATAATCATGTTAGTTTTATATATGAAAAGATTAACATGTCAAATTTTCCTTTCACTCAGCATTCTATGTCTTTTCAGTTATGAGTTGATGAATGTGACGATGAAATGTCATTATAAACAGCGTGTAACCAATTGGGTTTTTATTTTCACAAGTTTAGAAATTGAATGATATATAAAAAAATATATATACATATGCGATGATACAATAAATAAAAGAAATAATACGATGCTAGTTCTTCAAGCTAATTTAATACCCTTAGCTTTACACATGTCAAGAGCTTTAGGTTGATGAGATAAAGCGGCCAATCTAAGATAATTACTACCACTTTCTTCATCTTTATTAACGCCAATCCCATTGTATAATATATTTCCAATGTTATACATGGCAGTATGATTACCATTATCGGCCGACATCTGAAAATATTTTATAGCTCCTTTAATATCCTTCTTAACGGATTCACCTGACCATAAACAATGTCCATATCTTAATTGAGCTTCTGCTAAACCAAAATCCGCGGCCTCTTTAAAATATTCTATAGATTGTTTTAATCTTAATTGTTTTGCATCCTTGTCTTTAGGATCATCTACCGGACATATATCATAATATAAATAATAACCCTTCCAATACCTAATTATATCATTATCATTATTAATATTTTGAAAATTAAATGACTTTTCTTTGAAGGTTTAACAATCACTTACTTTGCAAGCGTATCGCCAAATTCGGCATGTTGACAAAAAGCCTTCCATGCTTTCAATCTATTACCATTCTTTTTCCTATGTTCCATCGTGGCTTCTTTAACGCTCATTGTAACAACTTCAAATTCGCTTAAATCCAAAGATAATTCTAAATCGTCAGGATCCGGTAAATCTAATTGTGAGGGAAAACAGATCGGTGAAGCAGTCGGTGTTTTTCTCGGTTTGTAAATTTGATAAATGCTATTTAATGTCATAAAGATATCTTTTAAAGGAGGTCTTGCACTTGGACTATCTTGCATGGCTGATGATTCAAATGAAAAGAACATTAGATTGCTGTCAATAATAATCATGATAAGAACACATCATGCTTTGTTTTACCTCTATTGGCAACTTTTGACCATTCGATAGGTACACCGAGACTAAATGATGGCCTAAATCTCTGATCAACGACAAGCTTTCTTATTTTAACAATATCATTTTCCATTTGAAAAGGTAACTTTTCTTCGGCAATCTCCCACAATATCATACCAAAACTATAAATTTCACATTTCGAGGTGTAAGGATTGTTATGATCCCTTAATTTTTCAGGGGCCATCCATCTCACATTATCAATCGTTGCCTTAATATGAGTACTAAAATCTCTAAACCCGCGACTTAAGGTAAAATTTGCCAATTTGGCGCAACGATGTTTGGTGATTAAAATGTTTTCGGATCGTATATCATGATGCAATATAGACACCGTGTGCAAAAAGGTTAACCCACGAGAAATATCAACGGCGATCTGTGATTTTTCATGCCAGTCAAGTGGTCCATAATGTGTATAATATTCTTTTAGGTTACCATACTCACACCATTCTGTTACCATATACATTAATTCTTCTTCATTGATAAATCCGTAAAATTTCACTATATATCGTGATTCCTTAAGTTTTTTCAATATAATCACTTGACTCAAGATATCATTAATATGCTCCTTTTCTTCTTTATCGAAAAACCTTTTCTTTAATGCCACTTCTTCTCCTTTGCATAATTTTTTAATCACCTTACTACCACGTTTAACTTTTTCAAGTGGATCATAAAATTCACTTATCGGTATCGTTGCATCCGCTATGACGTCATCATTTCGCGAAAGTAACTTTTTTTGCCATGCTATGTTCCATTGTGTGATATCATCCAATTTAGCATTAATTCCCGAGATTTCACTTGCGATTCCCCCTTCAATATCTTGTATATACTGAAAGAGAAGGAAAAAAAAAAAAAAAATGAAATGAAAACCGACAAAAAAATATATTTTTTAGAAAAAGTTCAAAACAACGTTTAAATATTCCTCACTTTATTCATCTCCTTAACATCATGACTTAAAATTTTTCTATCTTCCTCCAGTTGTATCTGATTAGAAATGGCGATTGAAAAGTTTAAGATTCTCATTAATCCGTCAAATTCATTAGTTAAATCGAGAAATTCTTTTTCAATATTATAAGCCGCCAAAAATTTCCTTAAACCTTTTATTTGTGAAATTTCTTCAATGAATTTCTTAATTTTATTGATGATTATGACCAACTTTTGAAAATTTTTATAATACTCTTTTGATTTGAATAATGATTCATTTTCAAACCTACGAATCTCCAAATTCTTTATTGCAGTTTCCGCCGCCGTTGCCCTTGATAATAACGATCCACATATCCTTTTATTATGTTCGGCCGTTTGATAAATATCAATTATATCTGATACCATACGTGAGACTTCTGATATTAACGGTGTAAACGGTAGGATTGAATCTGATACTTTGGATGCACCTATGACACTCATCGTTGCCCCTGTCAATTCTGTTACGTTTCTTATTGTTATATTACCATTTTCAAGATTAAACTTTTTTGGTACACTTTCTTGCATCATATACAATATGTATTACGGGGAAATTTTTGATTTTGATGGAATTTTTTGGAAAAAAAAAAAAATTGATCGGGTAAAAAATTGTGCTGCTATTTTATACGTAACTTGCAAATCAAGTCAAAATTGTGCTGCTATTTTATACGTAACTTGCAAATCAGGTCAAAATTGTGCTGCTTTTTTCTAGAAATTCATAACTTCCAGAAAGAAATAAAATAAGAAAATTCTATGGATTTGTGTCATGTGAACGCTTATCAACTTTATTGACTTAAATTGTGATTTCCGTATGTAGATCGAGACCATTTTTAACTAATCATGTAAATATTGTGACAGAAAAAATATAAACATTAATACTTTTTAAATAAAGTAAATAATTCACCCAATTTGCTTTTTATAGTCATCCACGTTCGAATTCGTCGGAGTTATTCTTTCAAAATAATTTAAAACATTCTTGTTTATCCTTCTTTTTTAATTGAAATAAATATTTCTTTTAAAGCAGAAATGTAAATTTGTTTTCGCAGAATTTTTTGTTGGAAAATATATATTCACGCCCTTTCAACTGTTATCTTGTCATCTCCGATTGGAGTAACTTCATTTAATGATAGGTCTTTTTTCAGGGGAGCAACCCACAAATTGGTATATAATCACGTCAGGTGATAAATTTATTTCCGACGAATAATTAGTATGGATAAAATACCTTTTTTTTGATTTTAGAATAAATTTGATGGATTGTATTGTACTAGTAACCTGACTCATCACGTTCTCAAAGTTTTTGTAAATTACAGTTAATATTTGGTTAAACATTCAATTATTTTTTGAGTTTTGATTCTTTATTTAATATTTATACTTTTTTTTTATTTTTTTTTTGTTCTCGAGAAATTTCCTTACACATCCTCCACATCTGTCCGGCTAAACACAGGAATCGTACCCGTAAAGGATTTGTTTTGTGATTAACATCCCAGCGTACGACAGAACTCGAGATTACCCTTGAATAATACTAATCGGATAATATTGTTTTTGTAGTCATCAGCTGACGCTCCCAGACTTTTTGAAAATTAAATTCTTTAGATATCACATCACTTTGACACCTTTTCTCAAAATTCCAAACTATGTCTTACATATGTACTGTATATATACTAACATCTCGGAGAAATTTCCTGAAATGTTGAAATGAAATGCAAGTATCTATATATCTATTTACTACACCCCCCGTCTTATGAATCGATAATTGAATTTAAAAAGGTATTCCCATTATTTCCATAAATGGTATTACTATAAATGAAGACAAAGAACTGATCGTTATAAAAGATGTGACAAAGTATTAAAATAAAGTATTTAATTAATTACATGTAAATATGCGTATGAAACAAGGTACGAATTATTTACGTCAAAGGATAATGATATTTTTGTCTAGCCTGTATATCTAAAGGTTACAATATTTAAGGTTGAAGTTTCCAAGGATTGTCATCATGAATGACATTTTAAATCTTTTTGACTTCTTTACAATTTTAATTTCTAATTTTCACCTTCGTATCATGAATAGTGAATGTATTAAGGTTCCCACCAATTCTATTGGCCTTATCAAAGGCAAAAAAGGAGTCAACCTCAAAGACATAGAAAGGCGTTCCAGCGCTAAATGTGAGATAAAAGAGGATCACATCGTTGTGACTGGCTCGAATGATGCCCGTCGCATCGCCATAAACTTCATCAAAGATTGCGTCTATAATTCCATCATCGTTTACCGTCATCCCATTGAAGCGATTATTGCGTTACGACCGCCTTTGGTCGAACTCAAAAACATATTATTCGTGAAATATAAAGGAGTTGTGGATATGAATAATGTCAATAAGCCATTTTTTGTTTTAGATGAAGGAAAGAAGAAGAGAAAACATGAAAAGCTTGATGACCTCTCTTCGAGTTTGAATAATTTAAACATCGAGTATGTAATGATAACTTTTTCTTTCATCGCATTTCTTCAGTTGAACTTTGTTAAAGAGCCGCTTACATATTTAGGAAAATCAATCGTATCATCGCCCCGGAAAAAGATGAACCCTTGATAGATTATATTACCGAGCGGCTCGTTAAACTTGTCTCAAGTAATAAGACTCACATCTTCAAGCTCAAAGTAAATATTGGAAAGCAACTCTTTTATCCTGCAATTAAGAAGAGATTGCATCTACCACCTTCGGTCAAATTCGCCAATCTCCTTAAATACGAGATTGGTTACCAACGTGATATCAAGGTTGTATTCATGAACTATATCTCCTCTGGCATAGCAAAAGAAATCGAAAATCGTCTCGATAAATTAGGATACAAGGAAGATAATGAGAAGATCGTTCAAAGAGCTTCGATTCACTTGATTGATGTCAATGAGGAGAAACGCTATACCATTTCCACCGATATCACATCAGAAGGCTACCTAAAGATTCGTAAATATAGTGTTGACAACATGAAACATCTCTTCTTATCTTTTACTAGATCGAAATCAGATTTGGACTTTCGATTCAGAATTCTTTCCCGAGAGCCACCCATAACGAACGTGCCTCACAGACTTATCAACTTAATCAACAAAGCTACCTATGATCCCGATACTATGACCGTTCATTTGACGGATACTACCGATTATCTATTCACGGTTATCCGTGTCAAGGTCAAACGCAAGTTGTTTAACAACAAGGATGACCTTTCTAATAGTAGACTAAAAGTTACCATTTCGGAAATACAAGAGATGGGAAAGAAAGGTACCCAGGTGTCTGTGACTAGTGATTCATTGCAAGAGAACTTGGAAAAATTAGAAGAAACGTGCAATAAGGAAGTGGGACAATTTGTAAATGAAATGAATAGGATCGTGGATGGATTGCAATACAATGTCACTGATTAAAATTAGAATCTCGTCAATGTAAATTAAATAATTGACATATTTAAAACGATTTTATATTAATATTAAATTAAAAATATTTCTTTGCCTTAATAAATTTGTGAATTACAGTATATCTTGAAAGGAAAATCATTTTATAGCAACTTGTGACCTGATTTTTGTAAGGATCTTTATTTTATACAATCGGTTCAAACTACATCAAATGACAATTAGGAGGTCTTCATTGCATGAGGACGTTCCACAATTCCATTATATATTTCTTAAAATGGATGATGGGAGCGGGGTAAAAATCAAATGTCATCATTTCTGGGATCAACAAATCAGGTACGAATGTTATCAGATCAGACTTGTTGATTACCTTTAATTCGATGTCACCGTAAAAAACGTCATATACATTGATAGACCAATAAATATTCCAAAGCAAACAATTACGTTACGTACCGTTCCTTCTCATGTGTAACTACTAATCTACGGTACAATATGTACATCATGACAACAAACAATCGTTGGCGTTTATATATCGGTAGCCCTGCCGATATTTTAATGTTAGGATCTAATGATTGGATGAAGATATGCCACGTAATACTTTACCTATCAAAAGTATATATTGACAGTTTTGACAATGTACAACCAATATTCTTTTCAATTCATTGTTTACTTAAGCAGTGGAATTGTATTCGATAATTTAGGTCTAGACTGTCTGTTGTAAAAATAACAATATTTAAGGATTGTCAAATCGCTGTTTAGATAATTTATTTATTTGACTATTGTTGCGATTTTTACCATGAATAGTGATAAGATTAAAGTTCCCGCCAATTCTATTGGACTTATAATAGGCAAAGGAGGGGTCAATCTTGAGGACATTCGAAGGCGCTCCGGTGCTAGATGTAAAATAAACGGGAATGACATCGTTGTGACTGGTTCGAATGATGCCCGTCGCATCGCCAAAAACTTGATCGATGATTGTGTTCATAATTCCGCCGTCGTTTACAATCATCCTATTGAAGCGATTATTGCACTTCGACCGCCATTGGTTGGACTCAAGAGTGTATCGTTTGTAAAGTATGCAGGAAATGTGGATATGAATAATGTCAATAAGGCGCTATTTGTTTTAGATGAGGGAGAGGAGTTTGACAAAGATGATGAACTTGATGAGGTCTCTTCACACATGGAAAATCTGAACCTTGAGTATGTGATGTTATTACATGTCTTTTAGTTAAATCTTACTAATGAACTGAACCCTTCCGATTAGTGTTAGCATCATTGTCGCCCCTAAAGAAGATAAACCCTTGGTGGAGCTTATCACCGAACGACTCATTAAACACATCACCGACCCCAGTAACAAGCATCGTGACTTCAAGATCACGGTGAATATTGGCAAACAGCTTTTTTATCCCGCAAAAAAGGATAGTTTGTTGCTCCCACCTTCGGTCTCTCTTGCCCACCTCCTTAAATACAAGATTGGTTATAAACGTGACGTCAAGGTTATTTTCATGAATCATATTTCTTTTGACATAGCAAAGATAATCGAAAGACGTCTTGTTAAACTGGGGTACAAGAAAAACGATGATGAAATTGTCCAGAGAGCTTCTATCCATCTTATTGATGCCAGTGCGAAAAAACGCTTTACCATCTCCACTGACATCACGTCAGAAGGCGCCCTCAGGATTCGTAAATACAGTACTGAAAACACAAAACACCTATTCCTATCCTTTACTAGATCGAAATCCGATTTGGATTTTCGATTCAGATTCCTTTCCAAAGATCCACACATAAAAAAAATACCTTCCAATCTCATCAACATAATCAACGAAGCCACTTGTGATCTCGATGCCAGGACTATACATTTGAAGAATACTGTCGACTTCACCTTCACGACTATCCGTATCAAGACTAAGCGTAAATTTTTAAACAGCAAGGGTGAATTTTCTAATGGTAGACTTAAGGTGACGATTTCGGAGGTACAAGAGAAGGGGAAAAAAGATGTGCAAGTGTCTGTGACTAGTGATGCATTTCATGAGATTTTGGAAAAGATAAAGGATAAATCAGATGAAGCATTGGAATTAGAATGTAAGGAAGAAGCGGAGAAGTTCGTTAACGAAATGTATAGGCTTGTGGATGGATTACAATACGATTTCACCGGTGAAAATTAGAATATCATAACCCACCTCACATGATTATAATCCATCAAATTTTCCGCGGATTATTGCAATTGTTATAAATAGGCGGAATTGTATCTATTTGTAGAAATTATTGATAAACCGAATGTATCGTTCATGTTTAAGAACTATTCGTGCAAACTTTATTCATAATTCAAGTAAAATGTCTGAAGTAGGACCGATATATCAAAGTATTCAAAAAAAGGTGTTTAATATAATATTTGTCAAATAATCGTTGTTAATAAATAAATAAATTTAATAAATAAATTTTCTTTTTCTTTAAAAGTTAACTGAAGCACTTAGTCCAACATCATTAGAAATTATTAATGAATCTCATTTACATGCACATCATCAAGCAATGAAAGATGTTACTAGCAAAGAAACACATTTCTGGTATGTATTAATAAACCTTTTTCCAATTAAATGTATGACTGTATAGTTAAATTAAAAATAAATTATTTGTAGTGTTTCAGTTGTTTCGGATCAATTCGAAGGAAAGGTAATAACTTACAATAACATTTATTATTGTCATATATATTTGTTAATTAATTGAAATAACATATAATTTCTTTTGATATATAGAACTTAATGCAACGGCATAGACTTATTTATGGATTGCTTAATGAAGAACTGAAGACGGGTGTTCACGCTTTATCAATAAAAGCGAAAACACCCAAGGAAATTTCTACTTAATAAAATACTTTTAATTAATTTTTTTAAATGCCCATTTTTTTAAAAAAATTATTGAATTTATTTATATAAATTTGTGTTTTTGTAAAATGTGATTGGCTAGTTTTAATTTTTTTTTTCGTATTGATTTCCTTTGAATTAAAATGCTCCCCATCGAAGGATACCCATGTTAACGAAATTATTGATGTTAATATTACTATTATTATTCATAAACTGAATAACAAATTCATTAGTGTATTAGTCAAAAAAAAAAAATACAGTCGGCTCGCCTTATAACGAATTTGATATAACGAATTGTTTTAGTATAACGGATTCTCACTGCGGAACAGAATTTATCACGTGAAAAAAATCTCACTAAACCGAATTTACTATTTAAAATGCTGTATAATGTATAAATCGCTTTATGACGAATTAATTAGTCAATTTAACATAAAATTATCACACGTATACACGTTCTTTAATTTCAAAATGATAGTTTCGCATATTTCCTATCTTTTATCTCAGCATATTATTTAATCTTTCTTTGACTTCCTGTTTATACTAAAGAAATATCAACATATATTAAAAAAAAAAAATTTAGAAACTTTAAATATTTTGAAATGCCATAAACTAAGCCAATTAACTCAGCTAAAAAGCAACCTTTTAGTGAACCTCCTGCTCCTAAAAAACGCAAAATCACTTACTGCCATGTAAAAAAAGGAAATTTGCTTAAAGAAAACACCATTCTTAAAAAATAAAGAATTAGCAAAGGAGTATGAAATTAGCGAAGGGATGATTAGTGATATTCTAAAAGTAAAAAAATCGTGGATATCAAATCATATCAAGCTGGTGTGCAGCGTCTCTTTTCTTGTTATTGAAGAGGCTTTAGTTCTTTGGGTAGAAAATATATTGTTTAAGACTATGACGTTTTTAAAATTGTCAACCCATCCATCTGATCCTTTTTTCATTACATAAATAAGCAAATTCCAAGGCTTTAAGTGAAAGAATATCATCATTAATAACAAAACTGGCCTGAAGAGCATATACAGTCAAGGCTGGATATAACGATGCTATTATAAACGATAATGGCCTATAATGATAAAAATCTTTTGCCCAAAACAGTTATAATTAAATTGGTTTTATTATCGATTTTAATTAATAAATCTCTTTATTTTATAAATTGGTATCGCGTTATAGATATATAACATCACATGATTTATTATGCAGTGTAAAAAAATTTTTTAGTATAAAAATTATCGCAATCGCAAAATATTTTTCTCTCCAAATTTTTTTTTTAATACATGTATATTTGGCAAGAAAAAAGTAGATATCAGAGAAATCATTATTAACCTTTCAAAAGGTAACCTAACAACCCCGATGGATTTTTTTTTTTTGAAAGTTAACCTGACAACCTTTTTTTTAAATTGCATAAGCACAACTTGATAGATTTTTTATTTTAAAAAAAAAAATCCGGTTAATTTATTTTTTAAAAATTAATTTAAGAAAATCCAGTTTTAAAAAAAAATTATTTTAAACAATTTTCTTTTAAAGATTACTTTTTTTTTTTTAAAACAAATCTGATAATTTTTTTTAAAAATGAATGACAAGGTATTTAATTTTACCAATTTTGTATTTTATGTATTAACGGTTGAAAATTTTAAATATTTTATCAAATGGTTCTTTTACAAAAAAGAAATGCTTCTAATAGCAAAGAAAACATTCTTACTACACGGATAATCTGATCAGTTGGTTTCAAACATCCGATATATCGAAAAATCTCACCAAACCGGATTTATATAAAATATACGAAAAATCCGCAATATCAAGATATCACGTGATTTTTCGTTCAAAATTTTCAAAATTTTAGTTCAAAATGAAATATAATTTTATTATTATAAAATAACTATCTGTTATACATAAAAATCAAAATATTCATTTAGTTTACTTTGCCTTTTTTCATTTATATTATTAAAAAAGATCTTTTTTTTCAATTTAATTAAAATTTTTCATTTCTAAATTACCAATTTCTAAATCTTTTTGTTGAATATATTTAATTACATTTTCAATGCTATTTAACGCAACTATTGTAGAGATTTCATCTTACTCCTCTTCCTCTTCAATTTCCCTTTCATTTGTTCCCTTTACAACATCAACAATTTCTTGTAATGATAATTCCTCTTCAGCAGATACTTTATCATCAATATTAATATAGTCATTCACAGCTAAAGGATCTGTGAATCCTAACTCATCAATTAATGATTGTAATTCATGTCCAATATTATCTTCTCCATAATCAGAATTGTTTGAATATTCAGAATCTTCCATATTAATATTGGGAAGGATTCCAGCTTTAGCCCAACTATTAAGAATTGTTTTTTTAGATACTTTTTTCTAGGCATCAGCAATTAAATTGATTAAACCAAAAATATCAATTGAAAGTAGAATGGGTCTCTTTCTTCATAACATTCGTAAGCTTGAATACAATTTTGACATAGCAATTTGTGATATTGTACTTTTAAACTATAAATAATGCCTTGATCTAATGGTTAAAAATATAATGTTATATTTGATAATAAAAAATGAACCTTAACATTTGAAAGACTATTGATGTTTTCAGATTCATGACATCTAGTATTATCTATTAGTAAAATAATATACTGATTTTCTTTAAGCATTTTGGAATTTAATCTTTCAAGATAATGTTTAAAAATACTTTGCATTCAAGCTTTAGAGTTTCAATAATACCAAACAAGAAGAGATTTTTTTTCAATTCCTTTTAATACATGTGGTATTTTATATTTATGGATAAAAACTAAAGGTAATCTTTTATTACCAGAAGTATTATAAGTTGCCAAAATAATAACACGTTCTTTAAGATATTTTTTACTAGTATAGAATCATATGCTATTATTTTAGATAGTTTTAAATATTATAAAGAGCAGTTTTATTGCAGTTTTAGATATCTTTCAGTTCATATTCCTAAAGAATTTCTTGTAATTCAGCTCTTATTTATAAAAGTTTATCAATAGGAACACTGCTGGCTTCTTCTTTTTTATATATATACAAATTATTTCTCTATTTAAATTACTTAAACATTCTGCAGATGCTAAAAAGTTAGTAATATCATGTAAGTTAGTACATTCTACTGCTTTTTGTTTAGATAATAAGCCTATTAGTAGTTAAATTTCTTGATATTTATTGATCAACTCAAATGCTCATTACTTTTAAGTTGTAGATAAACACTAGATTTTTTATGAAAATTATTTGTATTTGGTAAAGTGATATTAATAAAAAGCTAATATTTTAATCTTTTTAAAATATTAGAAACTATGCTAGTGAAAATTCTATATTAAACATTACTAAATTTTTAATCTCTTTATTTTTCGCAAAGTTCTTTCTTTTGAACTAATGTTAAAGATTTCTTCTTTTTATTATTTGTTTCTCTTATGCTAAAGTAGTTTGAAAAGTTAAAGATCAGTGAAAAAATTGTTTGCTTAATTAATAATGATTAACATAATTATTTCAAACTTTGAAAAAACTAATACATCACATCAAGACTTTTTAATTAAAGTTGATCTAGAATAAAATCTGATTTATAAAATTATTGAAATTTTACTAATAAAGTCTAATATATCAAAACTGTTTTAATATAAATGATTTGGTTTCAGAAGAAAAATCTAAAATAATACCAAATCCAATTTATCAAAAATCTGATTTATTAAGATTACTTGTGAAAAATAGATTTGTATTATATTATCATTTACTTAAAAATACAAAATTTGTTTAAAATATAAACAAAAACTACTATCAACATAAAGCAACTTGCTAAATGAATAGAGTTGAATAAAATATTATCTTAGATATTTTAAAAATACATAAAAACTAATATAGAATTTAATGATCTGAAAAAAAGAATTAGTGCATCTATTTATTCTGAATTAAAAATTCTTTAGTAATTTAATTTATGCAAGCATTTTTTACAAATAAAATATTTACAGAAGATGTAATTTTACACAATTGCTCAATATAAAAAATTTTTTGCATCAAATGGTTAGCTTTCAAGATTCAAAAAATGGTAAAAAATAGCATCATATTTAATAATATATAAGATAAATAAAATACGTATTACTTTACTTAATATATGTAAAAGCAAAACTTCAAAATATATTAGTGCATATAAACTTAAAAATGTATTCAATTATAATAAAATAAATAATTAAAATATGATTATTTATATTATTTATTTAAATATATAAAATTTAATAATTTAATAATTTTATTATTTAGCTTTATTTTGATAATTAGAATTATCTAAATCTTAGCAAATAATTCTATTTCAGAAATAAAAAAATCTAAAAATCATATTACAATTATATTACAATCTTCAGTGAAAAGAATGGCAAAGACAGTTTTTGATGGTATGTATAAACTTTATTTTTAATGTTTATTTTTATTTTTTTATTTAAAAGAATAATACTAA
>CAJVPP010000322.1:0-36228 GCA_910592005.1 Funneliformis mosseae | reverse complement strand
GAGGGTAAGTAGAATACTGATTGAGTTATTCAAAGAAGATCTTGACCACTTGATTAACTTATCTTTGTCTAAAGTTACGTCTAAAAGAGTTTATGGAATACTGTTGCACGTCAAGGCATTACTTCTTTTCAATAAAAAAATGTGGTGAATCAGCTTATACCATTTGTCATCCTCCTCATTATTTATCAGAAGATTTTAAACAACTACATTGTCTTTCAGATTCAGTACTTGGAGAAGACTTATATTACAAGTTATTTGAAGAATTATATGATAAACAAACAATAGAAGATCATAGACCTTCACTTAAAAATACCAAAATAAAAATAAAGGGCAAAATGAAAACTACAAAAGTAAAACATACCATGCTATTTTGCCCTTCTGCTGCACGTGCAAAGAATGTTAGTGTCACTGTAAATTGCATTGAATGTGAGAAGCCACATCTTTTATTCAGCACAAAGAAACTTTCTGAAAAGGACAAAACAATACTACGAGAATTCTTAGATATAATTTTTTACACCTGTGATATATCTTTTTGTAACACTTGTAATTTTGCAATAATCATACTACAAAAAAATCAGATATACAAGATGATATAGAGAATGAGATAGATGAAAAGGATGACTATGATGAAAATGAACATGAACGTGAAGATTCAGATTTAGATTCAGATGAAAAATCTAATAATGTGAAGGAAAAGTCTGATAATGTAAAAAAAGAATCTGATAATATGAAAGATTCTATTTACGAACTTTTTTCAAGAGTTTATGTTAATGACTCATGGTTGTGTTTATCCTAAGTTAAGAGATCTTATTATTCAACTAAAATTTACCCAGACGTTTACAATGAATGCGGAAGTATAGATATCAATAGATTAATAAAAGATGAAGACCCATGTTGTAATGATTGTGACAAAGGTACTGTTATCTCAAAAAAGCGTCTAAAGTAGAAACAAGATAGTAAAGAAAAGAAAAAATGTACAAAAACTTAGCTTTCTTGATTTCTTTTTAAGATTTATGTTAATTATTTTTGAATCTAATAAAGAATATTGTTCAGTCACGTAATATGAACATGAAGCATTTTTATTGGTTGATTATAAAAAAAATTAAAATTTCAAAATCTTATCTTATTGATCCGGACGGGATATGAAAACCAATCTTATTACTTTATATCGCCTTATTTCTATATAAAAAATATTAATATAAAACTAATTTACATTAAATCCACTATAAAACTTAAAAAATATAGCATAATTAGAAGTATTCTAAAAAAAGAACAAGGAGAGAAAATTGCATTTTATGTTTTTAAGATCAATAATACCCAAACTCTTCAGGAATATCTAGATCAAGAAAAATTACTTATGAAATTTATCAAGAAGAATGAAAAATAGTAAACCATAAATGAACATTACCACTAACTTATGATAAACCAAGAAATAATAAAAATTAGAAGAAAAGTAAAGGAAAATAGTTTATTGTAAAAACTTTCTTGATTGATTAAGCGATTTATTAGCAAAATTATTTTTTTATAGTCTTGATAAAAGACCGCTTAAACGCATTCATTAAGATATGATCACATTCACTACTTTGATATAATGCAATTAAAAAAATCAAATAACGTAAAATAATTCTATTTTTTCGTAAGCATAAATTTTATTATTTTAATTATTGAATATATGCTTTTGAAAATATAAATAATACTAAATACACTAGAGTGATTACATGAGAGAAAAAAACTCAGACCCAAAGCTGTTTATGAGTATAACCTATTCTTTGGTTACTCTAATGCAAATTTAAATTTTATTATCTTCTTTACTATTACTATTATTAATAGTATTATCACTATCATCAATTATTTCATCATTTTCATGGTTTAAATTTTCCTTTTCTTCATTGATCCAATATTGGATTGCTTTAATGGTTTTTTTTTGTGAGATTGTTCTTTGTTAGTAGAAACTTTTCAGCGTAGGGCCTGCAACATCTCTTTCTTTATGTAATTTGTAGATTTTGGTATCCATTTGATTAAATGAAAAATTCAGATTCAGTCCAAACTTTTTGTCAAATAATTTTTTAAAGTTCTTCAGCAGATTTTCAGCATCTGATAAGTAACTTTGTTTGCTGAATTATTTACTTAGTTTATTGTTATGCCTTTTTGTAGGCTTGATTAAATTAATTATTTTATTAATTTTTGACTTATTTCGTAAAGTTTATTTTTGTGATTATAATAAAGTATGAAGCTAATGAGAACTCTGATCAGTAATCTATAATAGAATTCAGTAATGAAAGTGAGCATTTTCAAATTGTTTAAATCAAAACTGATAAGGTAGTTTTTATGATTAGTTTTACGATTAATTTAAATTGATGATTATTAGGTATGAAGAAAAGAGATTCTGACTATCTTACTTTATATATAGTAATTTCATGCACTCATAAAAGGTAGGCTGGCTGATTTATTAGAAGTCTAAACAAAAACTATTTGATTTACCTCTGAATCCTTTTTCTTTTAATAATAAACAAAGATTATTTTAAACACACAAAACATATCTTAAGCATCTTTATTGTTCTTTATGGCAGTATAATAATTGCTAATTAGTATTGGTTAAAACTTATATTATGTGACAATTTAGAGATTAAACAAAGAATGTAGGTACTCAGACTAGTTGTATGACAAGTACTAATTTAGTCAAAAATAAACACGTATTGTATTAAAATTTCTTATAATCTAATTAACAAAGAATTTGCTTTTAGCAACAAAAATGTAATAACACATACTCTCTCTAACTATGCTATCTGAATAAGGGTAAAACTTTAAAGAAATTGGATGAAGACAAGAAATGAGAATGAGACACATACTTTAAGCATTGACTCAGTTACACTCTCATAAATGACACTGTAAATGCAACACTATTTTAAATGAATATGATAAGAACAGTGATGCTATATGTAATAGTATACTTAAAAATATAAGAACATATTTTGCATAGCAAAATGTTGTGCAAACTGTCACTATGAAAATAGGACTGATAATACAAGGTAAGCAATTATGACTGAAGGAAACAAAAGATGTTATAGGTTGATATAAGAGTAATAGGATTATAGAGCAGCTGTGAGGTCAATAGAGGAAAAATAGTTAGAATGCATTACAATACGCATATTGGTCAGAATATAGTCGAATACTGTTATAACCTGAAATACTTATTGTGAAATTTATTAATTGTTATTATGTTACTAACCTCTTAGTTTCTGTCTTATTAGAAATGAGTAGTTCACGCTTTTTGGTGACAACCAGCATGGGTTGATTATTAATCTACATATACTACTTCTAAATAATATAGATAATTAACAGTTGCTTTTTTATTCCCTTCTTCAAGTTCTCAATAAAGCTTTCAAAGTCCTATTTCAACAAAATGTGAATTACTTGGCTAAGCTGAATCAGCGAATTCATGCAGTTGCTAATAGTGGTAATGAATTCTATAACTATTTGACTATTATACAATCCTCAGAATATGGAAAAACTAGAACTGCCTTGAACTAGCTAAAAATGTGTCCCTTATATAAATATATTTCTGCAAGAAGGGCTTAACTGGATACCTACCTGCAACTTCGTAGAGTAAGAAGTTGTTGAAAGATCTCTGGTCTTCTGATTTTTCATATGCTGAAAGAATTGTCTTGTCATAAATTCAGTCTATGATCAAGACATACCGTCAGAAAAATTTGGTGAGAATTATCGAGAAAACTTGCTAAATAATCTGATTAAGTATATTTAGTTTATTGCATAATTGTCATTTTAAGGTTACTGACTTCTTTCTTAACAAATACATTATGAGTTTTGGAATTTCATCAGTCAAAATCATGATAATGACGAACATTTAAAGAGTATAAATGAGAAGATAATCTTTTACTTTGATGAAGTGTCTACTCTTCTCGGTGAAGGTCTATTCTCATTTTCGATATTCTTCAATTTTAACTATTGACTTATTAGGTGATTTTACAGGTACTGGTTCTCAAGAAAAAAATCAGGCTTTCAGAGCTATTCGTTGAACACTATAGAAATACAAGCACGTGACTATAGATATCTTTACTGATATTAATTCATCAATTGCGAACTTGATGCCTTTGAAAGAATACGATCTTTTAGTATATAATATCTTCATACTTTTTGTGTTTTCTTTTAAATATTTATCAGCACTATTTTTCAGACAAGAGATATGAATCAGGATCTTTATAAACCATTTATCTATATAGTAATAATAGATTATTTATGATATATTAATTAAATATGTATTATAACTCATTATCATTATATGATTATGACTTATCGAATATTTTTGAATGTAATAACTCCATCCTGCATCTGAAGAAAATCAATCCAGCTTATGATATTATTCAGTTTGGTAAGCTACTCTGAAGCTCTTAATAGTCAAGTCAAACTGCTGAAACTGACCAAAAAAACAAATTTGACAAAATATTACGTCTTGCAAAATCTAAGCTTACTAGAGGAGTACTTAAGTGAAGTGAAATTAAGAAAGATAATATTAGATAAAGAGTTTCTCTTGCTTTGCTTGCTTACACAGCTGCACTTTATATTTCTCTAATATCAAGTGTTGCATCAGAACTTGTAAAATCACATATGGCTATGTTGGTAGCTGTTGATGATGAACGTGAGCAGCACCTTATTACTTACCCATCAGAGCCTTTACTGCCTGAAGCCTTAATGGAATTATTATTAGAAAAAGGTGTAAAAATTGTAGTATTAAAGGAGTTAGAAGCAGTGTACAAATCTGAAGACATTTTTAATATAGGTAACCAAGAGGAATTAGTAGTAAAATTGTTGCTCTTAGGAACTTAGCACTGCCTCATTTACTTTGAAAGACGCACCAACAAAGGAATTTTATTTTTTGCTTACTGATCAGTTATATTATTTCTTCATAAATTTCTTGATTTAGAAGAAATTTTAAGACACGCTTTCCAAAATCAATAATTTCAATATAGGCTTTACTTACTTCATTTTAATTAATCATAAACCTTACCAAGAAACTATTGAGACAATTTAGAAATGATGTAGATAATTCACTTTAAGCATAATCAATAAGATGCTGATCTTAGGCTAATTATTAAATATCGTACTAAATCATAGTTTAAGATCATTGTATTTCAAGTGTGTAATATAAATACATACTTTATTATAGCTTTTCGCTTCTTCTGATAAGGAACTATGTAGGTCAAGAACTAGGCAAATCTACTAAGCCAAACACAAGAAGAATAATGTACTGAATTCTTATTTTAGACAAAGGTTATATTTAACGAGAATTATGCAGCTTCTATAGAAGCTAATTATTTTAGTATTTATTTACATGTGAGTAAATAACTATATGCCTTAATTTCTTTTAATTATTCTGATATTTACTTCAATGAAGCATATTGTTATTCATGGAATTTTTTGTAGAAAAAATATGTACAGAAACTGTTGTTGATATTGAAGTAAAATATTATAACAAGACTATAAAAAGAAAGATATTGAAATATTCTGTAATAAGGGTTGATTCCAACTAGCTCATTGTTCATAGACTAGCTTCTTTCAATCTTTTAGACGAGTATTAGACTGCCTTTAAGAATCTTATTTACACATAAAATGATCTACTTACAGTATGTGCTGAGGATGAAACTGAATTGTTGTATAAAATACTTCCCAGTGTTTATGGGTCACCTAAAAAGAGGTAATAATTTTCTTTATATTTGGTATCATTAATTATATTTTAAACCAATATCATATATATATTGATATAATCAGATCAAAGATAAAGTAATCAGATGACTGCTAATTAGATATAATTTGAAAAGAAAATAGAGTAAAGAGATAAATACAATTAATCTGAAAAAATCAAAAGTTAAATAAAAAGCTATAAAATAATAAAAATATATATAGGAATACCTGTATATAAAAAATTATAATTATAATAATTTAACTGAATATGAAAAAGCTATGCATTTCTTAGAGGTAGGTTGCAATTGTGGTTGCTTAAAGAAGATTTTGAGAGAAGGGTTTGCTGAATTATATGGGATATTTCAAGTTCTCTCTAGATCTAAACAAGATGTATTTTTAATGGCCTAACTTAAAGTAATAAATGGTAGAGAAATAATTACCAGCTGATATCTTAAAAAGAAAATGCGTACTAATAAGTAAATATTTTATTATTGAGATTATAATACATCTCTCTACTAGAAAATATATCTAAATATATTAGGAATTGATCACACTCATTTTGAAAATATCAGAAGTCACTTAGTAATAGATGGTATAATACTATGTGTTCATGGTAATGTAAAAAATGTGTTATAATAGAAAACCAAAATAATCATTAATATAACTGTTACTACTGCTGTGAAAAATTTTCTTGAGAATTATATTGAAATTTATAGACTACCAAGTCCAGATAGAAACATCAATCGCATTACTCAATCGCTTACACTTTTGCCAGTAGAAACAAGTTATAAATCAGTCTATCATAATTTTATTGCAGGTCTTAAAAATGATAGTGTGTTGAAATTATTAAAATATAATACATTTCGCAAGTTATGATACCAATTAATATCTTATATTCAAATCACAAGTCCAAGAACAGATTTATGTGATATGTGCTAACATTTTCAGAATGGCTTACAATATAATGCTCATAAGGAAGAAAAAGTAAGAGACTTACTAAAAAAGTATAAAGAACATTTAGTTAAGGCTAAATTATAAAGAAACTATTATAACAAAATACGAAACTAGCAAACTACAGAGAAAATTAGTGGATGAGCATTTTATAACAAGAAGTAAAGCTTATTGTAATATTGATGTAACTGTATATTACAGTTACAATTGAACGTAAAACATTCACGTATCCCATTCTAATTAACAAGTAAGTAAGATTTATTATCTTAGTCTATATAAAGTATATTTATTTGATATCTAAGATGAAGCAGTATATAAATAAATTAATTACATTCTTGATGAAGATGAAATTATTGGCAAAGGTCCTAATGGTACACTGAGCATGGTATTTAATGGAATTAAGAGATTAAATAAAGACAAAAAATGTTTAAAGATTACTTATAATAACATGAGTGAACAGAATAAAAATAATGCTACCATTTGATTTTACTTATATTAGTAATTTACAGTTATTATAAAAGTATCAAATTAAATTTCATGATACCTGGACATACTAAATTCAAGTGTGATAGTAGCTTCAGATTAATTAAAAAACTATACTGAAAAACAATAGTAAATAGTGTAAAACATATCATTGAGGTTGTGAAAAAATCAAGTATAGTGGAATTAAACAAGGCTCAGTACTATAAAAATAGCAAAGGTTTTCAATATTTAGATCTTAATTCTGTGTTAGAAATTTCTTTAAGAAATTGAGTGGTTTATAAAAGTATCAGCATTTTATATTTAAAGTAGTCAAACCTGATATTATCAAAGCTCAGCTGGTTACCAATAGTACTTATATTGAATTTAATTTATTGAAAATCAGAAAAGCAGGTGTTTCTGAAATTACCAAAGAAATTAAATCTTTTTTATTCCTGTACTGATTCCTTTTCCTTTGGATTATAAAAGACAAGAATATCTTTATCATAATATTCGTCTATTTATTAGAGATGAATTTAAAGACATTACTTATTCACAACCAATTTATATTAGCAATTAATAAAATATTTGAATTAAAAAACTTCAATGCTCATTAATTTTCTTGCTATTTTTCAACGAATTTCACTAGCTTTTCCTATTTTTAATTTTGAAGTTTAAATAAAAAGAAATATTAAAATAATTATATACTTAATATACCCTTATAAAAAGGATATAAGTATATTAAAAAAATAAATAAAATAAAAATAAAAGTATGATAAATATAATAATAGAACTCGAAAAAGAGAAACAAAAAATTATTAAATGAGATTGAACAATTAAAAGCACCTTTACAATTCAAATCATTAAACAATGAAGAAATTAGAGCATGAATAGCTACTATTATAAGTGAAAATTATTATACTAGCAATTCAGATATAGATGTAATTGATGCAATTATAAAGAGAATTCATTATTATGAAAAAACTTGGTCTGACTTTGTAAGTTATTTCCTACTGAAGTAGCTCATAGAAAGATAATTTTTAATGCTTACCAATATTATCCTTATTATAAGCAATCAGAAGTTCATTGACAAATAAAAAATAAAGTTAAAAAAGATATCTTTATAAATTAAATTCCAAAGAAAGTAAAGAATTATTTCAAAAGTAATTAAATGAAGGCAAAATAGAAGATAATTTAACTCTAAAAGGAATATTAGAAAGAGGATATAAAGGATGAGATTCAATCAAATGAAGTTGTTATAATTATTATAATCTTAGAAATCTTTCTTTAGATAAGTTAATTAGTAGTTGAAATGAATTAACTTTTAAAACTAAGAAAAGTTTTGATAAAGTAGTTAAACAAAAGCAAGAATATGAAAAAAAAATTAAGGTTTTAGAAACAGAATAAGAAAATTTGGAAGCAGAAATAGAAGAATTAGAAGAAAGAGTAAAAATAGAGCAGGAATAAGTTAAGGAAGTTGTAGCATGTAATGAAAAATTAAGTAAAAATCAAGTAGAAGATATAAAGAAAAAATAAGAAACTAAAAGTGCTAGTGAAAAAGTCTTTTATCTAGAAGCCTGAGTTGAAAAATTAGAAGAGAAGACAAGTCAAAAAAGCAAAAAAATAGAAAAACTAAGTAAGTAATTAGTTGACAGTGAATCACAAAATGAAAATCTAAAGAGGTTAGATTATTTGAACAATAAACCTTTGCCTACTTTACCTATTGAAGAAAATAAGATTTTAACTAAGCAAAAAATTTTCAATCGATTGAAAATAAAAGCAAAGGTTGAGATTCAAAAATTGCAAGGTCTAATCAAAAAAGATAAATTTCACAACTAAGAAATGATTACTTGAGTAAAAGTAAAGTCTAAATAACAAGTAAATTGCTAATGAGAAAACTGGAATACACAGTTTTAAAATTGAAGAAAAAAAGTAAAAAAACTTGTGATTTTTATTCTAAACTTGAAAACAGAAATAATAAATCTGTTTATCAAATAAGGTCTTGCACTAAAGTAAATGAGAAATGAATTGCAGATAATATAGTTTATAAAAGATATGAAGAAAAGTATTAGAATGATAAATTGCTAAAGTGCAATAGATATGGTAGATTCAAATTAAGTTAGATTTTGATATTTTTATTAATAAGAATATTTGCTACTATATTAGAAACAATAAAGATTTAGAAGAGAAAAAGTCCCCTCTTTTACCTCATGAAGAAATAAGTCAGTCTGCTTTTTACAAAAGACAAACAAATTCTCTGCAAGAATAACTAAATGAAACTGAAAAAGCTTTAGAAATTAAAAGAGAAGAAGTAGTTAAATTTCAAGAAAAATTTGAAAAATAAGGCAAGAGACAAAAGCAAGAATTATTAAATCAAATTTTGCAACTAGAAGCAAAGAATGGCAACTATAAAGAAGAAGTCAAGAGATTAAAATTTCAGTTAGAACAATTAATTTCTCAACATATTGCTCAAATTGAAGTTAAAGAACATAAAAGATAACCTTAATTAAAAGTAAGAAAGTAATCTAAATATTGGTAAATTTTAAAAGTGATTTTTTCTTGATCTAGATATTCCTGAAAAATTTAGATATTGTTGATTTTAAAAACATAAGATGCAATTTTCTCTTCTTGTTCTTTTTTTAGAATGCTTCTAATTGTACTGTAATTCTTGAGTTCTATAGTGGATTTAATGTAAATTAGTTTTATATGAGACCTTTGCAATAGATAGGGAGGAAACTCAAAAAAAAATAAAAAATGAGTTAATAGTAAATCTGAACAAATTATAGTATTTAGAATATTTTTAGCTTATAACTAAAATTTTAATTTTTTTAGAGTTTCCTTCCTTTTTATTGCAAAGACCCCATATTAATATTTTTTATATAGAAGTAATCTTATATTAATTCTGTTATAGTTTATATTCATCATATTCTGATATGATAAAGTGAGCATTAAAATTAACAAGTCCATAAATAATGAATGAACATCATGATTTACTTTTCAAAATATCATCAATTACCCTAGTTAATTTTACAGTAATATCATAATTTATAATCAACCCCTCATTTATGTCACATAACAGAATGTTTACTTTATCTGATTTTATTGCAGCATGTTCTAAATACTTCTTTTTTGAGATTATAAAATAAGTTTAAATTTTTTAACATACTTTAACTGTTTTTTATAAATTAATATAGTTATCCTCATTAAAGCTCTAAACAAGTCAATTTAAGTTAGATTAATCAAGTTACCTAAACTGAAAAAATCAAATCAGATTAAATAAAAATCTGATTTTGACTTTAATTTTCATTTGTCTAATCTGATCTGACTTAACCTAACCAAATCATTTTAATTAAACAATAATAAATCATTTAAGAAGAATAATAAAAATATTATTTTAATTGAATTATAAATATTATTCTAATTAAATAATAAAGAATCATTCTAATTGAATAATAAAGAATTATTTTAAATAAATAATAAAAAATTATTTTAATTAAATAATAATAAAGAATTATTCTAATTGAACGATAAGATATCATTATTCTAATTGAATAATAATAAATTATTTAAAAAGAATGATAAAGAATCATTCTTATTTAATAATAAGATATTATTTAAGAAAAATTATAAAGAATTTTGTATTTAAATAATAAGATATTGTTCAAGAAAAACAATAAAAAATCATTTTAATTGAACAATAATAAAAATAAATTATTTAAAAAGAATAATTGGTTAATTTAAATTTTATCAGATTAGGTCAAATTAAGTTAATCTGTTAATCTAACTTAATTTTTAGGTCAAGTCAGATTAGGTAAACAGGTTGACCTGATCTAATTCAAAGTTCTAATCTTTATTTATAAAAAAGAGTATTATTAATAAAAATTTTATATAATTTATATTAATAATATTAGGTAAAATTGAAATATTAATAAATAATAAAACTAAAACTATTTAGTTTTTAATAATTAAAAAGTCAAAATGCTAAAACTTTATTTCAATAGATTTTTTATAGATTTTAACTCATAATTTTAATAATATTTATTTTACTATAAATTTTAGAAATTTAAAAATTTTTGTAAATAAAATACTATTTATTATATTTTATTTATTATATAAAAAAGTTTGCTAGAAAAATTGGATTATAAAAAATTTTTTAATAAAAATTAAATTTATATTATATTTTAGTTTTTAATATTATTAGATTAAATATAATAAGATCTTAATTTTAATTAAAAAAATCTTAGAATCCAATTTTTCTAATAAATTTACTATATAAATAACTATTATCTATAATATTAATTAGCAATATTTTTTGATTAAAATTAATAATTTATATATATTTAGTCAAAGGGTTAGCCAAATATAAAATTTAATAAAAATTTAGTCATGATAAAAATAATTTAGATAGATATTACTAATTTATATATAATTTTTCCTTTATTTTATAAATAAATTTTAAGTTTTTTTTAATAATATCTTCATTATCAATAAATAATTTTGTTTTTTAATTATAATCTTATATTAATACTAGTAATACTTTATTTTTAATCCAATTTTTTACTTATTTTCTAATTCCTTTTATATAATATAATTTTTATTAAAAATATTTCTTATAATAATTGATATAATTTTCTTATAAATTATATTTTTTTCAATTAATAAACTAAATAATATTTTAAATATTTATATATTTTTTTATTTTATTTAAAAATTGTTTTAAGAACTTCTATTTTTTAATAAAATTATTACTATTATTATCTATTTTATTATTCATTTAATCTTTTTGTTTCTTTTATGCATTTTCTGATTTTTTTAATTCTAAGATATCAGCATTTTTTACTTTTTCTAAAATAATATTTACATCAATTGTAATTACAAATTCTATTTATGAAGCTAGTTTTATATAATATTCAGTAATTAATAAAGGATTTTTAACTACTTTATATATATTTCTAATAATCTATATTTTTAGTAGATTATTATAGTAAATTTTCTAATATATAATTTCTTTTTTTGTTAATTTTTAAAATAAAAATCTTATAATTTTAACTATATAAAAGAGATAGTACCTATTAAAATAAAAGATATATCCTTTAATTTAATATTCTTTGAATATAATAATCTTTATTTAAAATGCCTGATAATAATTATTATTAATTAATGAAAAAATATATTCATCTTTATATTTGAATATTATAATACAAATTAGTCAAAATCTATATTATAAAACTGGTAACAGTTCTTTATTTTTTTATAAAAAATATTTAGAAATTATCTTTTAAATAGTAAGTATAAAATTATTTCTAAAATATTTTAGAAAACTTAAAATATTTTGATATTTAATAATTATAAAAAGATAAAATAAAATTTTTAAATTTATCATATTATAATATATCTAATGATAGTATTTTTTACTTTTAAAATTAATAATTATTAATATATATTAAATTTTTAATTTTTTAATTTTTAAAAATAATTTATTTATTATTTAATAATTATAAAAATATATAATTTCAAAATAACTTTTTCTAATGATCACTTAATCGAAAATTTTTATATAAAAAATATGTACATTTAAGAATGATCACAGCTTAGTCTGCAAATAAATAATAAAACTTCCTTTATAAACTTCTTTCTCTCTTTGTTTTCTCTAAACCCTCTTATCTCAAAAACAGTTTTTGTTAATCCAAACAGTAATGATTTTTTGTTAAAATATTTTTTTTGCCACTTTTCTTAACTTTTTTTCTATATTTTTTTTCTTTTTTTTTATTTACAAAAGTGAGCATCAGGAGAGAAGGTAAGAAGAGTTTATTCTAAATAATAATTAAGATTAATAATAACTTTAGATCAATTAATCACATATCATGACTTTCAATTATCTTCCTAAACAATCACACTCTTTTTAAATCTTTGATATCATAAATTTTTTGATTTTAGCAGGATTTTCTGATTTTTCACAACTATATGATTTGGATTTTATGTAATGTCTACTAGTGACTATAATCTGAATTGACAAATATCTTAACATAGAAGTTTGAAAGTACTAAAGAGCTTTTAGCAGAACTTAATAATATAGACATTCCTGTATTAGGAGGTTACTATAACTGAAAATAACTAAATAACTTAGCTAAGAACTTGTTAAAATCATATTTTTTATTAGCTTCTTTTTTTAGTTTAACAATAATTTGAGTTATTTATTTTTGTATTGAATTTAAATTTAAGATAATAATTATTGTTAGAAAAAAGAGAAGGTATAGTAATAATCTAATTATCATATATTAAAAAAGACTCTACTAGTAATCATCTTCTGAGTATAATAGGATGACTGATTGGTTTGAGACTAGTATATTTTTTTGCTTGTAAGGATTTTTTAAGTAGTTTAATTTTTTTTTTTTTATTTTTGTATCTAATTTTAGGATTTTTATATATTAACTTATTGGATTTGAATTTTTACAATAAATATAAGTATTAATGCATCTTTAAAAAAAAATAATTATAAAAATATAAAATTTAATTTATTAAATTCATTACATTAAGATCTATTAAATAGTAATATTTCTATATTTTTGAGATTAATAGATAGCAAGACATATAAATTTAAAATTTTAATTTTTTTTATAATAATTTATTATTTATTTATCTTTAAAAAATCACTGGTTAATTACATTTTTTTTTTTAATTTTTACTTAGAAAACATCATAAAATTTATTATAAAAATATTAATTTTTTTAATAATATATTTTAAAATATTTAAAAATAATTAAAAAGAATTATAAATTTGTAGACAAAATAGTTGAAAGGATAATAAAATTAATTTTTAATAAATGTTTATTTTTGATTTAAATAATATAGTATTTTGTAGTAAAAAGAGAGAAACTACCAAAAAATTTTTTTTTTGAATTAATGTTAAATCTGAATTTATTTTACTAAAAAAAATAATATTTAGCTTAGAAAGTAAAAAAAAAAATTTTTTGGTAGTTTTCTCCCTTTCTACTGTAAGACATCCATATTATTTTTGAAAAAAAAATCTTATTTATTTAAATTTTATTTAAAATTTTATAAATAAAGAATTTTTATTATAAATATAAAATTAATTACTTTTTAAAATGTTATATAATAATAATAACTTTTAAGATTTACTATTAGTCATATAAGATTATTTTATTATGAATCTTTCTAATAATAAGCATAGATTGTAATAATTTTAATATAATGATAAAGAATAACAATCTCTATAACTGAAAGTAATTTTTTTATTTAATTCTAATAGTATTAAAGATCTAATTAAATTTAACTAGAATCAAATCTAATAATATAATATATAATATTAGATAATAGCTTTTAGACAAATATAAATAAATGAATTATAGTTATTAAATATAATAGCTAAAATCAAAATTAAGTTTTTAGAAATAATAATTTTATAACATATATACTTTGAAATAAGTTTTAACAACTTCTGATATTTTTTAAAAAAAAATATAAAATATATTTTTAAAATAAAGTTTTTTTTTATATTTTAAAATATATTAATATATTAATATTTATAATAATTTAATAAATAGGGTATGCTACAATAAAATCAAATAAAGTAAATATTTTTTATGTAGTATAATAAATGATTAATATGATTAAAAGTTAACTAATTTGACTATTATCATTTTGATTATCATACTTATATATAAGTTTATTTAAATTACAGTTTTAAATTAATATTATATTAGAATATAATTAACATTAAAGTTAGTTGAGATAAATTTAAGTTATAATATGATTAATATAAGATTAAAGCTATATAAAATATATAAATATAAATTAATTTACAATAAAACTTAAAAGTTACAGCACTATTAGAAGTATTTTAAAAAAAAGCTTAAAGTGAAAAATTGCTTTATAATTTTCAAAATCAATGATATCAAAATCTTTGAGAAATATCTAGATAAAGAAAAAATTATTTATAAATTTATCAAAAAAAAATAAAAAATAATAAATCATAAATGAGCATTATTACTAACTTATAATAAATCAAGAAAGAAATAGAAATTGAAAGAAAAATAACTCAGCTTATTAATTATTAATATAAATAAATAAGTGTAATTAATACTATTACTATCAAAAAAATTAAGAATAGTATTATATAACCAATAATTAATAATATTAAGTTCTTCTTTTCCTTCTTATCAAATAGACAAAAGCTTCTATTACTATCATTACTACTATTGCAATTTCTATTCCTCTTAAAATATAAGGTTAGTAATTAGTTAGTATTTAATTTTATTAACAGTTATTTATTTCAGCCAATTTTAATGTTAGTTATATTCTGATATAATATTAATTTAAAACTGTAACTTACATAAACTTTATAAGTATAATAATCAAAATAATATTAGTCAAATTAATTAACTTTTAACTATATCAATCAATCACTATATCATATAAAAGAATATTCATTTATCTGATTTTATTATAACATATTTCAAATAAAAATAAAAATAATATAAAATTTATTTTTAAAAAAAAATTTCTAAAAAAAGATTTATTTATTCTAAAAAAATAAAAGTTTTACTTTTTAAAAAAAAATTAAATTAATAAAAAAAAGAAATTTATTTAAAAAAACTTTTAAAGAATATTTAAAAGACTTATCTATTTAAAAAAAACAAAAGATCTACTTTTAAAAAAAAAAATCTAAAAAATTTTAAAAGAAATTTATTAATTTAAAAATTATTATATATTTAAAATACAGATAAAATAGTAAAATTATTATATATACTTTGAAAATTTTTTAAAGTGTATGATTGATTTTTATTTATACTAGGGAACAGTTTTGAAAACTATTGTTAAGTCTAAAATACAAGTGTAACGAAAAAGACTTAATTACATATTAACTCAAATTTTGAGTAGACAAATAATAGAACACTTTGTGTAATATGTGACTAGTATATAAAAGTACTTTAGACTAATAAAATTCAATTATATTTATTTATATACAGTATATTTATATTAAAAAATCAAATTATAAAATTAATAAAAAACTTATATTAATTTAATAAAATATCTAAACTTTTATTTTTACTAATTTTTTTTTATTAATATTAATATAATTTTACTATTTTTATAACTATACATATACTTTTAAAATTTAGGTATTTATAAAAATACTTAATTTTATATAATTTTATAAAAAAGTTTTTTTGAAATTATATCATTAAAATATTTAAAATTATATAAAATAAATTTTCAGAATTGAATTTTTTATATAATATAATCAGATATTTAAATTATTATTCTATATTTTATTAACTATATTGATATAATATCTGTGATTATAATAAAATTTATTAAAAAATATAATTTAATTTAAAAATAAACCTTAAAGAATTTATGATCTTAATTATTACAAAAAAGTATATCTTTAAGTAACATGATGAATTAGTGAAATATTAAAGACTTTTAGTAAAGGCTCTAGATATCATTTGTGCATTTTTTTCACTAAAATTATTTTAGATAATATATAAGCTATTTCTTTAATAGTCTTTTTTTTTAAGATAAGATCAAATACTTGATATATATTAACTGCTTCTTCTTTGAGCTAATTTTTTGAAATGTTACTTAACTTTGCATTATCCACTTTTTAAAAATTAAATCTAATTTAAGATACTTATATATTTAACATTTATTCTCTTTATATATTAAAAGTTTAAACAGTTTTGAAATATGAAATTTATGAAATAACAAATAATATACATATTCAATAATTTTTTTTTTAAGAATAAATGTATATATACAATTTTACTATATATATATATAGGATCTTTGCAATAAAAAATTGGAAACTGCCAGAAAAAATCAATTTTATTTTATATATCAAATATGATTTTTAGGTTGAAATATATTTAGATTTAACATCAACTCATTTTATTTTTTTAGCCATTTTCTCCTTTTTCTATTGCAAAGGTTTCATATTATAATTCAGCTATTTTTAGACATTTTCATTACAATCCAATTAAGAGCTTTGAATACCAATCAGAAATACTACTTCGGAACCAAGAAAGGTTATACTTGAGGTTGATTCAAATATTCCAACCATTATTACTAAAACTGTAAACAAGAGAAAAAATACCTGCTAGTACTATTGTATAAATTGCATAACAAATAAACTTTTTATTAAAACCCATATTCCAATATAAATCTATTACTGTATAATAGAAATATATTGTATGAAATAAACAGTTCTATATGAAATCATTTGATAAATTTCATTCTTTGAATTTCATGTTATGATAGCAAGGAGCATTATATATCCAAATAGTTTAAGGACAGAACTCTATTTGATAAGTGAAAAAAAAATCGAGAATATGAAGAATCTATATTGGTTATTTAAGTGAAAAATATCTCTGCGATGAATATACTGTAAATAGCTATTTATCCACATTGTTATTAATATTATTGTAATACATAAGCGACCATTCGGTCAAATTATCATGAATCGTTTGTCGTTCTTCCGATAATTCTGGGCCAGTAGTTTTTGTAGTTGCGTGTTTTGTAGAAGCTACTTTAGTTGCAGAACCTTCTGAATTTCAGAAGGTACTAATTCTATAGCTGAAATGACAGAATATTTTTAGTAGGATTTACTAAATTGAAAACTAATACATTCTTACAATCAGCCATATTGAAATATCCAAGGTTAAAGTTGAAACCATTTGCGCTAAAAATACTTTATATGTGGTAATAGTAACACATGATATACGCAATAATCGACGTCATTGATTACGAAGAATGTTCGTCATGATTTTTTAAAATCCGTTTTACAGATCAAACCGATAAACTTTTATTATGCAAGTTCTTTCCCGGAAGTTCTTCTGGTAAGGAAAGAATACGTAATATTCCATATATCCTTTTCGCATATGCTCAAAGCCATAAATAGTATTCTATTATTCTCCTGAAATCTGTGATCGAAGGAGGGAGATTACGAAAGAATTAGTACGGGTTCATCAAAACTTGCCTTCCTGAGGATATAAGGTGAAGAGAAGAAAAGATTTCCCAGGTTGATCCACCTGTACGAGCTGAAACAACGACCAGTAAAATGAAACGCGGGGATGTGACACCGGTGACAAACTATCATTGAACTTAAGTTCCATTGATTAATCACAAAATTTTAAAACTGACTAAAACTGCACGTTTATACTGAATTTATTATTGCAATGATATGATAAAATGTCTAGTTCCTCAAATTTCCTGTTGAAGTTCTTCAAAGATCATTAAAGATATCGAGATGTTATGTTATCTTGGGACACAGATCAACTTAGGTTCCCCTTTTCCAATTGAAGAAAATATATTCCTAGTAACCACGAAGTTAAAATTCTTTGAATAACAGAAATAAGAAAGTTAGACAAACTATCGCTAACAATGCCTTCACATCTATGAAGCCCAGGAGCAAATGTTAGACTTGATGTCTTCAGAATCTTTTTTAAAAAGCCAATTAATTACAGTAGTGACCAACTTTGACAAGATCTAGTATATTATTTAAATTCTTCTCTAAAATAAAAGAAGAGATTTGAACTAATTTGTTTGCTTAATTCACTTCTGAACGCGATATTTAGCAATATGTGTGTCGACACGACATCGCCACATTTTGTTATAGGTCATTAACACGTGATAATCATCCATTCTTTCAGCATGATGAACATCACCACGGAGAGCTTTGTCATTTTGGTATTTCGATCCCCTTTTTTTTAATTGCATTAACTTTATTTCTAAATTTACCATTTACAGTTTCGTGAGAAATATCGTAGCGATTCCGTCATTCTTTCATAATTTAATGATTTAATACGTAATGATAATGCAAACAGAAATCTCTCGAATACCTTTTTGACGTGAAATTCTTATAAATTTACCTGACCAGATCGTTTAATCATTGCATGATCTCAAAGATCTCCACGGGGTATTTTGAAGATTGAAAGAATATCAACTTTTTAAAAAAAAAAAACCTCCTTTCTTTCCTCTTTAGGAGTTCACTAAATATATATTTAGAAACTTTTATAATTATCAATTTCCAATTTATTCAAAGTATTGATCCAAGTCGGACTTTTTTTTTTTTTTTTTTCTTTAAAACATATTTTATTTCCGTTTGTATATAAAAAGAAAAAAATATTTTATCGTTTTTTTTTTTTTAAAAAAAAAATCAATTTTTTTTTGTGATAAAACAGAAACATGCGTCTCATTATACGTTCTGATTATGACGAGGTATCAGAGTACATAGGTAAGAATAATAATTTATGATGTTTTTTCTTGGATCACTCCATTTTTAAGATAAAACCCCCTTTCCATTTGCTAAATAATGTTAGCAACTTATGTCAAAAATCGTATACTTGAATATAACCCAACTCGAGAGCGTCCCTTTGTTCTTGGCTTGCCAACTGGTTCATCACCCGTTGGTTTATATAAATGTTTGGTGAAATTTTATAGGAACAATGAGTTAAGCTTCAAGCATGTTGTTACCTTTAACATGGACGAATATGTTGGTTTACCAAGGTAAGAAAGAAGATTTTCGAAAAAAAAAAAAAAATATTTTTTTTTCTTGTAATTTTGGTAATTTGGTTATCAACTTATCCATTTATCGTTAAAATACTTCAAGGGATCACCCGGAAAGTTATCATTCTTTTATGTGGCATCATCTATTCAAACATATCGACATTGCTCCGGATAACGTAAACATCCTTGATGGTAACGCCGAGAACCTTAGTGAAGAATGTGTTAGATTTGAAAGAAAGATAAAGTCTGTCGGTGGTATTGAATTATTCATTGGAGGTACGTTTCAAATTGCCACGTGTGAGAACAATTTAATCCTTGTATAACAAGTACATTTGTAATGTTAGGAATCGGACCCGATGGTCATATCGCTTTCAATGAACCGGGATCATCTCTGACATCAAGAACCCGTGTTAAAACCTTGGCTTACGATACTATTTTGGCGAATTCAAGATTCTTTGATAATGATATTAACAAAGTACCAAGAATGGCTTTGACAGTCGGTGTGGGGTACGTTCATTATTAATAAAAATTAGACATTTTACTTTCCGCGTTAATTTAATCACGATTACACGGTTTAGAACCGTTATGGAGGCACGCGAAGTCGCGATTATCATAACCGGAGCACATAAAGCGATTGCTCTTTCCAAATGTATCGAAGAAGGTAAATATTAACATTACATGGATGATAAATAACGAGAATTTCAATGGTAAATAAAAAAAAATTGATTATACTGTACCTAAATTTAGGTGTAAATCACATGTGGACGGTTTCGGCCATACAACATCACCCAAAAGCTTTGATCGTTTGTGATGAAGACGCAACGCTTGAATTGCATGTCAAGACCGTAAAATATTTCAAGAGTATTGAGCATGTCATTAACAATCTTATTGGAGCCGAAAATGTCGGTTTACAAGGTAACATTGATCATAAATGATGTTGATGATGATGGAAAAAAATAATTTATTCTTACCTTTTTTAATTTAAAAATTGATAAATAATAAATGAAATTTCTTCGAGATAGAAATATTTATTTTTACCCCCCAAAAAAACGTTAAAAAATGATGAAACTAATCAGATCAATGTTTTTTATTTCCATTTATTTTTTTGCTTCCATAAAATAAATTATTGTAAATCATACGTTCAACGAATGTTAGGCAATGTCAAGAAATATCCTACCCCAGAAGCAACCCCGGAAGTTACCCCGGAAGTTACTCCAGAAGTTACTCCAATCTGCGAAGCATTTTACAATTTACCTTTTAAAAGATAATTGTTTGCGCAACTTAAAAATATGTATAGCTTGTAATTTTACCATAAAGGTAATTTTATTAATGTAAAAAAAAAAATTAGAATATTTTTGTAAAAATTTTGAACGAATTAAATATGTTTATACTGATAGAATAATAAAATAAATATGAACTTTTAATTTCTGTATAACGAAACAATTCTCTACTGCAAAAATATTAAGAATGTGGTTGTCACGTTTTTGTCATAATAAAAAGATTCTCTTTTAAAAATTAGTTAATAGAATACGCAATCGTTCAGTAATGATGAAAGTACGTTTTTCGGGAAACTAAAAATACAAAATGATTACAATATTACAGTTTTTATTTTCTGTGGCGTATATTGTTTATTCCTTTATCTTCCTTGGAATGGATTAAAGATTTCAGATCGATACCTATTACGGAAACAATGCTATTCCATTCTTCCGCATTGACCGTTTATTTTGGTCAGCAAAAAAAAAAAAAAAATGTCATATTTAGTTAACGGTCAAAAATTTGGCCCAATTGAACATGAGTTAAGTGATTGATATGATATTTCCACATTTGGCCCTAAAGTTCCATTCCCTTTCAATACGCACGTGGTTTTTGATCGATGCTACGGCGACACATTAACAATAAAATTTTGTATAATATTTTACTTTAACAATAGTGAGGAGATTTCATTATTTCACATTTGTTTGATACACAAATTGAGCATCAGCTTTTTTTTTCTTTTGTTCTAAAAAAAAACTAGACGCTCAGTACATTCGGCAAAACTCGGTAAAGCTCAAAATATATCGTTAGCCTCGATGAGCACGACGAACACAATGGCTTTACGAGTTTCTTTTGGATGTCCCGATATCTATGAATTTTGCTGTTGTAAATGAGTCATTTTTCTTTCAATCGGAGGTATCATTCCATTTTATTTAGACAATGTTTTAATGCGTGAAAAAAAATTTTCATTCAGGATTGATTGGACCAATCATCAAACGAATCACGGATCTTCGTTGCATCACAATACATAATGGTTATTGATTTATGTTTTTCATTGCAATAATCAGAAACGTTTTAAGTTTCTAAATGTTTTTTCTTTTATCGTACAAATTTCGTACAAATATGGGAGCTTGAATTACATTTTTAGTAATTTTGCTGAAACCCCCCTTTGAACTAATTCCTTCAAAAAAAGTCACGCATCAGGGGAACCGTCTTTTTTAGTAATCCGGGTATGAATAAAAAAAAAAAAACCGGTATCAGGATTCCCCTATCAATGTTTGGGTGATGACAAACATCGTCATCTTTCTGGATACAACTCTATAACTCTATTGAAAAATATTTACACAATCATTTTGACTTTTATCCGTTGAGAATCGGGTTTGTGTGTTTGGGTATGTTACGATTTTTTTGTCAGATATACACATTGGTTCACGCAAGCATTCTAGAAAACATTTGAAAGAATGAAATTTATTGTCCGATTTTACTAATAATAAATCGAGTGATGGTACAAGTATGAGATTTTTTCTCACCCCTCTCATTACAAATCCCCGTCGTAACCGCGATGGTACGTATATACCTGTACATACATGGCAATCAGAAAAGAAACATCTGTTTGCAAAATCTTTTGAATGATTCAAAGTTGAAAGGTTATGATTGGACATTCAATAGCAAAATGAGAACCTAAAACCTAATCGGCAAGATGGTCGATCTTTTCCAAATGCAAAAAAAAAACTCTCGACCAAATCCTTATGAAAACTATTAAAGGGACATTCCAGAAGAATTAGGTTAGGCGAAAGACAAAAGGGGATTCTTTAATTTATAATCTTTTATTGAAACGTAAAATAAATAAACAGAAAGGGATAACTAAATCTAGGAAAGAATCAATAAATCGGAAATCAGCTCCGGAATTCCATTAACGTTTTTTAATCAAATATAAATTTTAAAATTAAGGGAAAAAAAATTTTTTCATTTAATTGTTGCGGGAATAAATAATAAATAAATATAAATATATATCACGCAACCCTTCATTTTTTACATTTTTAAAATTTTTTTTTTTTTTACGAATAACGATTAAATTTATTTATTTTTTGGTTCTTTTGTTCTTTAAATAATCTACTGATATTAATTCACGTACTCAAAAAAAAAAAAAAAAAAAGGTCAAATGCCTCCAGAGGACAGAACGGAAGTTGAACAAACTTTTGATAACCATCATGTTGAGATATCATCAAGCAACGACAAACATGACGCATCCTTTATCATTAAATCATCCTTTGAATATCGCACTCATTTGGTGGATTTAGACGCCACGCCTAAAAGAAGTTTGCCTCAAAAAATTCAAAATGTTCCTCTTATCTATCCTTCCATTACTTATTTGATTTATTTTGGTCGAGTCGTAGAACATTTGTTCCTCACGATATTATTTGATTGGACTACTATTTTCTCACATCCCATTAATTTCATGTTGATGTTCGTGTTCTTTCCCTTAGCTACTGTTGTTTTATTCTTTCTTGAATGTATCTTAAGGTTCGTGTCTTATGTGACCAAACCTTCGGTTAATGAACCCTTGCTTAAAAATTGGTCGAAATTGATACCATCATTACGTAGGTGTCGCCCTTTAGGCGAGATGATGATTTAACTGCGTGAAAAAAAAGACAATCAAAAGATTAACTGCATCCTTTCCTTTTTCATGTAGGGGAAAATATTCAACGAGGAATAGATGCTCTCGATGTATCCCCGCTGGATCAATGTAAACATAGAAAAAAATTTGACTTGGACAAAGCACAGACATTATTATTCCTCTTAAATATGTTATCCGAAAGGGATGAGGGAAAGGTTAAAGAGGCTTTCGCTATGTTGCACAATATGAAAGATGTTTTAAAAAAAGAACCTGATGACATAAATAATGAAAATGTGAAAAAAATTTTCAAAGTTCTAATGGAAAGTGAAGCGAATATATGTAAACAATTAGATGAATTGGATATTGAATTTACTTCAATTTCCGAATTGAATTCTGTCGGAGGTCCATACGCTGGGATGTTTTGGTCTGAAAAAAGGAATTTCATCGTCGTCGGTTTCCAAGGTAACAAATCAAGCCATTAGCCCCCCCCCCCCCTTTTTTTTTATTAAGATATCGTAATAAATTATTAATTCGCCTAATCTCTTTTCTTTCTTCTTTTTTTTTTTTTTTTTTTTTTTTTAGGAACAACTCCCACGAACTTTAGTGATTGGTTGTTAAACTTTACCTTTCAGCGTACGGATGCAAGGTCTTATTTGTTTGGAGAGATCCATGAAGGATTTTACAGTTCCCTATTCCCTATTGATGAATACGATTCAGCAAGACTTGATAGAAGATGCCCGGCAACAAGAATTATTGAAGCCGTTCATAAAAGAGCCGAAAAAATTCGAGAACGAAACGCAAAGGACAATGATATGGCATTTGAAGATACTTCAAAAGTTTCGGTTTGGATTACCGGACATTCTTTAGGAGGAGCCTTGGCAACTATCTTTTATTCAAGGTTATTAAAATCTCCTCAAAGCTTAAATGAACATTGTATAATAAGAGATGGCACAACTTTTGCTAGCCCGTCAATTGGGGATAGTGATTTCGCGGCCGAATTTTCATCATTATCTAATCGATCACCTAGCGAATATAAAACAATGTGGAGAATTGTTTGCGACAATGATATAGTACCACGCGTTCCTCCAGGTCATCATCATCCAAGGTTACGGAGATTTACCAGTAAAGTTCATATCTTGAATTATTTTCATATTGGGGATGAAGCAAGATTTTATCAAGACGGTAGTAAACCTAATTCCATGCGTAACCTGTTCGATGATGATAAAGATTTCTATTTTATTGAAAAAGGTTTAGACTATAATTGGAAAAGTTTGTTCGGTTTTTATGATCCCTTCGATCACAAACCTAGAAAAAAATCGTATGTGGATCCTAGATATGATAACGTTACTTTATATTCTTATGAAAAATGGTTGCCCAGTTTCATCCACAATCATTTGTCTCATCGTTACCTCGTCGCTTTAGAAAAGTCAAGACCATTTTTCAAGAGTTTGGATGATGGATCTTTTAATGTCTAAGCATTATTGTAAGTTAAAAATCGATATTTTCTCTTAATATTTGTTAATTTATACTGATAAAAATTTTTTTTTTTTTTTTTTTTTTTTTTTTTTTTTTTTTTTTTTTTAGTCCTCGTAAATCGTAATTTATAATATTTTAATTATATAATTATAATAATTAATTACAACATATAACGTACAAAACCCCTCTTATTTTTATGTTTTTATAGTTTGTGTAACAGTATGTGTACAGTTTTAGATGATACAAATATTTAAATGAATAAATCGAACAAAAACAAAATACTTTAATATCTAACTAATAGATTTTTTTTCAAATTTTCCAAATTTAAGTTTTTATCAAAACGTTTCATATCTGTTATCAATGATTTCCTTGGAGTATAAAAATTAAGTAACGGTTAAAGCCACCTTTACTTTAAAAGGTTAACAAGTCAAATTGGGCGGATATAAATTTTGAATGACTTAAATTATAAAGTATATGGTGACGAGTAAAATGAAATTGATAATAATTTCTTGAATTCATCATAATTCCAAAAACCATTTTTAATTAATAAATATGTAACTAAAAATTTAAGAATCTCATATAATATTATAAAGAATAATAATAATTTTATCTTAATTGTATATTTATTATAAAAAAATTGATCATTAAATTAATAATAAAGAATCTAAAGTAATTTTTAATTAATAATTTGAGTTAAAGTAAAATTTTAAAAAAAGAATATATAAACCTTTAATAGATATTTATTTAATAAAACTAAATATTATTTATATTTTTATAATTGTTTGTATAATAGAAATTTAGCATATCAATTTAAAATATTAAATGATATATAAATAAAAAATTTATGTTAATATATATATATATATTAATATAATCAACTAATAATTATACTGGTATTTTTACAATACTAGAACTGTTTTTAATTATTCTGGATACTTAGTTTCTATAGTATATTTTTGTTATATTTAATAAGTCTAACATATAAATATATCTGAAATAATAAACAGTTTACCAGTTTATTATTTAGCATATCAAAACTAATTCTCTTAAATAAGTCTAACAAAATTAATATATTTAAAACAGTTTTAGAATACTTTGGATTCTTATTTTTATAGTGATTTTTTATTATACTTATAAAAATAATATTTTAAAATAACTTTAGCAAGTTTTAATTTATTAATATAACATATCAATCATATAAATCTAACAAAATAAATCTAACAAAAATTATTTTAAGTTTTTTAATAAAAACTACTTTATGTAAATTCATTATTAAATAGCATATTATTTCATAAGCTTATTAAAAATTATCTTAATTCTTTTGTTTTTTATAGAAGTTTATTTATTAAAATATATATCATTTATAAAAAATTTAATGAAAATAAGTTTTAATTATTTTTCTTTCAAAATCTACCATTTTGTAAAAAAAGTTTAATAAAAAATAAAAATTAATTATATAGTATTAAAATAATTGTAATAAAATCTAATTACAAAAATTAATTAAAATTAAATTTTTCTTATATTATGTATCTTCAAAAAAAGAAAAATCTTTATTTCTTATAAATATTTAAAAAATAGATTAATCTATTTGTTTTACAGATTTAATCAAAAGACAGACCTTAGTTCAAAACCTTTTATAATATTGAATTACATAATATTTAAAAAGTATTAGTTATAAGTAGAAATTATAAATTTTTCATATTTACTATATAATATATATTTTTAGTTTTTAATAAAATTGGTAATCTTTAAAGCAGATATAAGTTTTTTTATAAGTTTTTCTAGAATTTTAAGATATAAAGTATAAATACTTACTAATTATTTTACTTTTTATTAAATTTCAAAAGATTAATAAAAATTAGTTAATGTTTCAATTTTATAAAAGCTAAAACTACTTTAACAAAATAAAAATCTTTAGTTTTATAAGAAATTTATAAATAAAAATTATACATTATATATATATATTAATATGTTTTTCTAAATTTTATATTATAATTCTATATATTATATAAGAAATTATTTATAAATTTTAATATAACAAATATATAAGAAATTATAAAAATATAATAATTATATAAAATATATAAGGAATTTTATAACTATAATAATTATATATAAAATAAATATATTGTTAAATTATATAATAAAAATTATAATAGTATAAATAAATATATATATAATAAATGATATAAATGTCTAGAATAAAATAAAGATTTTTATTTTTAGAAGTTAAAGTAAAAATCTGATCAGTAGGATATCACATGTAATATGATTATATTATATGTGGTATTCCACTTAGTCTAAATTATAATATCGCATATAATCTGAATATCACATATAATCTAAATATCACATATGATCTAAATATCTCATATAATTTGAATACCGCATATGATCTAAATGATATGATCTAATTACCGTATATAATCTAAATAATACAGTTTGAATACAACATATAATCTAATATTTATTATTTCTTATATCACTTTTACATTCTAGTTATGTTTTTAAGTCTTTCTTGATATTCATGTTTTTTATACTAATATATTTTTATTACCACAATATAATCTAATTATCACACGCATATAATCAAAATATCACACTTTTTTCTTATTTCTAAATCATTTACATGCTAAATTCTATAATAAGATTGTTGACCCTCTGTAACTGTTTAGATATCTAATTTTATGTTGAGAATGCTGACCTCCTACATCTGGTTGAATGCTGGATTCTATATTGAAATACTTTTTCTTTATGCTTATTTGGTTGCTTTTCTAGATTCTAAATTATAATAAAAAAATATTATATCAGATGGCGTAGTAGATCTACGATTAATTTTAGCTGATCTTTTAGGCATGTGATTTGAAGATCCAGTTTGGCATCATAATGGTGTCTTGATAGTATTTTGGAACTATCATAAAACTATAAGGAAATTAGAGTATTTCTATTAGTTCGTCAGTTTCAGGCTAGCTTGAATACTGAATTATATTCTACTTTTTGACTACTTATTTGTTGCTGGTATATTAGCAAGATGTTATAAGTACTTCTGAGGCCTGATTATAATTTAATCTAGATTGAAGCAATGAGTATGCTAATTTTTGAGCATTCTTAATATCCTTAGTAAAAGTAGTTTTAGAAAAAAAATCAAAACTTATCCTATAATACATATATATACTATATATGTAATATATGTATGCTATAAAAATATGATTTCATATTTATCACAAAGTGCGAAAACATGATCTGTCTTAGTTATCTAAGTTATTCTTTAATTTTAACTTATTCTTTTATATTACGTCTTAGTTGTTCTAGTTGTTCTAGTTATCCTAGTAAAAATAAAAATTTTAGAAAAGAAATCATAATCCTTCCTATAGTATATGTATAATATATAGTATGTATACTATTTGTATGCTATATAGATATATACTAACATATCTATAAGTAAAAAAATAAAAAAAAAGTAAAGAAATCTGAAATTTACTAGGACAATTAGGACAACTAAAATGGAAACTAGGATGGAATTTCTAGAACAATTTATTGGAACATATTCTTAACTTGCTTAGCCAGCTTTTTCCAATGATAATGTTTTCTTAATCTATATTTTTATGCATATGTATTGTAATAATCATATCTGAATCTTATCAGCTTATTGTATTCTTTACAAGAAACTTGACTAAAATTCTGATAGACTTTACATCCCTTTGGATTATAATATCTCTGATTACACACTTCTCCAATTCTAAGAATATATAAACAATAATAAAAATTTCAGAATGAATCCTTCTGGGATTGTGTCTCCTTTTTTTTGCCTTCTATTTGTATATATTTATTAATAATGTTGGGGAATTATTTTTATTTTAAACTTTTTTCTTATGAATAATATATCTCAAATTTTGATATAGCTATAAATTGTTTGAGAAAAAAATGATCTAACACAAGCTTTCAAACTTTCTCAATAACTCTGCCTCATTTTTTCACCTAGAGGCTGAAAAAAATAAAATGAAAGGTCAGGTAATTCGCTATTCTGGTGAAAAATACTTGTTAAGCATCACAATTCTAGATATTATAATTGCAGAAAATGATAAAGAATTAATCACAATTCTTAACAATGCTCTATCCAGTTGTGAAAAAATTTCATTTATGGCTATTGATAATGAAGGGTTATCAGAAAAGATAAAAAAAAATGTACTACTATATATTATGTCTTTATGATCACATTATTAATGGCTAAAAAGCACTGGTAACTCTTATAAAAATTCAGATTTTCTTTGACATTCTCATACCAGATGGAAAGACTTTAGATAAATGTGAAAAAAAAGTGAGCAAAATTCTCTCTAGCATTGTGAAATCATATAAAATAGAGCATATTAAAGCATTCCTTTCCATGAATACTATATAGAAAAAAAAACATATTTATGAATTTATACAAATAGTACTAGGGGAAGAAAGAAAGCTATCTAAGCTATCCAAGAAAATAATTTCAAAACTGCTTCAGATGATCTATACTCATTCTACCAAAAGGTGATTCGAGAAAACAGAATCTAACTTTTTGGATAGTCTATATTAAATAAATATACAGTCAACTCTTGTTATAACAAACTCTATATCTTAGACTTTAACTTCGCTATAAGGTTATAGTGAAGATTTTAAGAGATTTAATTGGCCAATTCATTATAATAAAAGTATTTTTATTATATTTGTTTAAAAAATTCATTATATCAAGAGTTCGCTATATTAAGAGTTGACTGTATATGCAAGAAAGATAAGCAGACTAGCCTGCTCTGTTTGCATGAATTCTATATATCTATAAAAGATTTTTGTTTGCTAGAGAATTTCATAATAATAAGTAACCGATTTCCTATTTCAGCTCTCTTATAGGATTATACTTTTATCCTCATGTGAGATATAGAGACCCAATCATGAGAGTTAGATAAATTTGCCAAGTTCTCAATCTAAATGATAATGTCTTTATGATTTACATAATATTACATTAAAAAGATAATCCAAAACCGCTAAGGCAAATATATTTTGTCGATGTTAAGACAGAACTAGATTTATGCTAGACTATAATTAGAGTTCTGAATGAGTCAAATTAAGTCAAGTTTAAAGATTAACTCTATTTGACTCTCTTTTTTTAAATTGAATCAAGTCAAATTTATTTTATAAAATCTTTTAATTTGATTTGATTTAAGTTATATAAATTTTAAACTCAACTTAATTTGACTCAACTCGATTTTAACTCAATTTGATTTTGAAAAAAAATAATAAAAAAAAATGAAAAGATCAGGAAAAGGGGGAGGGGAGGGAGAGAAAAGCGAATAATTATCTTCATTCTTATTGAATGATTTGTTATCGTTCAAGTCAACTTAAGTCAACTCAAATCAAGTCAAGTTTAAATCGAGTTGAGTTAAATATTTAACTCAACTTGAATTTGGCTTGACTCGCAAATCATTAAGTCAAAAAAATATAAACTCAACTTAATTTAAATTTGACTCAACTTATCTGACTTGTGAGTTAACTCAACTCGTCTGGAACTCTAACCACAATTATATATAAAAACTAAGAAAATCTGCTGAAAGTATTTGCTTTTTGCTAGTGAACATTTGCATCTAATATCCAAGTTAGGTTTAATATTTCTGACTATGATTGGTATTTTATTATAGAAAGAACATATAATTTCAATATATTTAAATGGATGTGGAAGCAAATGACAAAAAAGTTTGAAACAAAGGAAGAAATTATAAAGTGAAAATATTATAGAAAGATAGAAGCAAAATCTGAAAATGATTTTAAGAAGAAAGATAAGAAAGGAATTCTGATGAAGAAGGAACCATATAGGGGTTAGGTGAGGAAGTAAAAGAAAGAAAGAATATTTAGAAGGTCTAATTAAGATCAAAATTATTGCAGAAGATAATTTTTATTCTAGTTTTCTTAAACTTCTAGGATGTGTACTAATTAATATTTGAGTGTGTTTCAAAAATATTTTTTTAAGGCTAAATTAAAAAAGAAAGGTTCACTCAAATTCTTCTTAAAAAAGTGTGATCTTTATACTAAAGTAGACATGCTATATGATGAAATATGAAGAATCTATTCAAAGGTGAAAAAAGACCCTTCCCTATTAACTGTAAGAAAATGCATAAAGTAGCTAATTATTATATTATAGATGCATTACATTACTAAAAGCTTATGGTAAAGTTAAATGTAATCAATGATTATAGAGAAATTGCTTCTATCTCTCATGTATCTTTGTTCAATTCACACTATTATGCAAATAGAATAAAAGTATGAAACCTTCTCAATGCATATACCATTAAACAAGATATGATATTGTTAACATGTAATTCTTGTAAATTATGACTATTAGATGAAGTATTCGAATGATGATTCTTTTAAGTTTACATAGTAATCTAATAGTTATCTCAGTAAGTTAATAGTTCTTTTATATACCATAAAGTATATTTATACCTTAGTTAGTTAAGTTTTGTTATATATTAAAAAATATATTCAAATCTACAATAAATATATGATTTATTCACTATATACTGCCCAATGTATTCAAAACACTATTGAGTATATTTCTATATATTAAGTCAAAATTAAACATGAATTACATTATAAATACAAGTATCACAAAATGTTTTAAATAAATAGAATAAAGATTTATTAGTAAATAAATAAACTAAAAGCTAAAAATACTAAACTAAAAAAATACAAAAGAAGAATTAATTACAAATAGAAAAGAGTAGTCTTGTATTACTTTACAAAAAGGGTTGTATATAGTTATCGCTGAACTGATCAGATTGCATCTAGCAATTAATAGTTACTTTTTTGTCAAGAATTTAGTCTCCTTTATATACTTTTTAATATAAATCTAATATATCATATATGTTAGATATGTCTGATATATCAAATATATCAAATATGATTAATATATCAATTATATCAACTATATCTAATATGTCAGTTATGTTATATATGTCTGACATATCATATATATCATTTATGTCAAATTGATCGATTTTTTACACTATATAAGCTACGTTACAATTACTCATTTACAATATTTAGTTAAGAGTTTTTAAAGATTTAGAAAAAGGAAAATATTCTGATGCTACATTTTTCTACCTAAAAAGAGGATTGAAACAAGAAGACCTATAACAGGATTGGATTTCACCTCATTATATTCCAGTCTCATTATGGCTTATAATCTCTCTCTAGATAAAATAATACTAATACATGAAGAGGCTATTATTGCAAAAAAAAATGGAAACATTTTACATAAGATTGAATTTCCATTTAATAATCATATTGTTCAAGTTTGAAGTGTAAGACATGATAATTAATTTGAAAAAAAAGGCTTATATCTTGTTGTATTAGAAGATTTATTTAACAAGAAAATAAAACTTAAAGCATAACTTGCCACACTAGGAAAGAAAAAGCTATATCTTAGAAAGATAATAAGTTCAGTTAAAAAAGAGGTAAAAAGATTCTAAAAAGTTTAAATTTAAAATATTCATCTGTATATTTTGATTATGATTATTCTAATTTGAAGTAAAGAGCTCTGAAAGTATATATAAACACTTTTTATGGAAAGCTAGAAACTCCAAATCTCCTATCTTTCTTCATGAATTAATTAGAGGAATTATTTCAGCAGAAAATACAACCTTAATTTTGTCACAGAATTTGTAATAAAAAAAGGGTTTAGGATAAAATACAGTGATATCGATTCTTTGTATCTCATCTGCCTGAAAAATTATTTCAGAGAATATGATAAAGCCTTCTCTAGAAAAGAACTTTTTAAGGAAGCGTACTAGACTAAAATATCAAAATTACTATAAATATAATAAAATATTGCACAATCAAATAAATGTCTATCTTAGGATAAAAAGTAAGATCTCTTATCTAAAGATGACATATGAAGAGATATTATTTTCCATCTGCTTTACTGGCAAAAAAAAGTACTTTAGAATTGGACATGAAGATGAAATAAACTTTAGACCAGATAATTTCTTTAAGAAAGGAATTGATATTGTAAAGTAAGAGAATTTTGAGCTCTTTAGGTTTATCAGAGAAAAGATTATATAGGAGGCTATGAGTATTAATAATACATATTTAATTCAAAAAATTGTTGAAGATGTTCTCTGAGATGCTAGATTTAAGCAATAGGATTTTAACCAGTTTGTTGTAATATCTAAATAGAAGGTTAAAGGAGATCTCACATATTTATGAAATGGATGAAAAAAAGAATAGCAAATGGAAAAAAAAATATAAGATTCTTAACTCTGATGAGAACTTTAGTTATATTATAGTAAACAATGGTCTCGCTATAAAGAAGATGACATGAAATCAATAAGAAAAGGTGATTATATAAAGTTTGCAAATATTGTGAAAGAGTTTAATATGGAGATAGATATTAGCTACTATTTAGAACAAACAGTAGAAATGTGCGTACTGTTATCTTATGATACTAATGACTAAAAATTAGTATTAACGCAAGATTAACAAAGAGATTTAGCTTTTATTTAATACTTTTTAGGAAGAGCTCTGAGGGTTTACAAATAATTATTACTTCAAGCGATAATGTATATTTAGAATAAACTTTAGAATTTTATTAAGAAATAAAGAATTCAGTACAATTATATTTGTTAGCATATAATTGTTATTAGTATTTATCTTATTAATAATAAAACTAATTGAATTCCAATTATTTACAAACTATTATCTTTTGTTATCTATTACTATTTATCGCTACTCAAAGTTGTCTCAAAGTTGTCTGCCTTAACCAAGTCTTAAAGCTATCTTATTTATACTAAATTTGTTAATATAAATAAATAAAACACTAATTGATTATAAATAATAAATGATTAATAATACAAAAATGATTAATAATATAATGGAATTTTCTGGCGACTTCTGGGTTTTTCACGTAACCTTTATTTAATTCATTTCTTTCGTCTTCACCGTCTTCATCATTTAATATAGCGCAGTCAATATACCTTTTTAGTCACGTGTATCACGTGATCTTTTGGATTAATATCTTCTTATAACAGTACGCTTTATTAATGAAGATAATAAATTTTAATTATTACTATTAGATAAAATAATACAGATTAAAAATTCAGATAAAAAAGAAAAGGAGATCAATGATTATTTCCAAAGAAAGGCAAAAAACTGGCTTAAAAATATATAAAAAGTTTACAATAAACTTTCTAGGTATTTTGATGATTTATCTGAAGCAGATATATTATTAAGTATTTTAGTAGAGATGTGACAATTTTTTGCTAAATACTTAGTCATAAGACGCTTTGTATAATATTATTTATATATTTTTTTTCGTGCAATAATACTAGCTAACTTTAATTCCTATATTCAATTTAGGTTTACAAAGTAAATATCTCTTCTGACTTCTAATCATATAGCCTGACCTCAGATATGTTCAGAGATAATTATTAGTATTTTTTGCATATAATAATTTGGCAAAACTATATTCTTAGGATACAATCAACTAAAAAAATCTGTATATTTTAAAAACAAGCTTTATTAGTATAATGGCTAAGCTATATAACCAAGTCTCCTAATACATAGGCTTCGAATCTAACAAAATTCGTCTTTCAATCATAGAAGATGATAGGTAGATATTTTGTAAAATAATATCAGAATAAAAGGAGATAGAAGATATTGTAATGGATAACTATCAATTTTTACTACAGCATAGGTATAATGGTAAGGGAGATGACTGAATCTATATTGGTTGATTATTAGTATATATAGTAGCCTAAACTAAAAATACCTTAATAAATCTACCCAAAAATTTACCAGAAAAGCTATTAGCTTATATTAAAAAGAGATTTGAATAGAGTTCTGGATGAGTCAAGTTAACTCACAAGTCAGATAAGCTAAGTTGAGTTTAAATCAAGTTGAGTTTATATTTTTTTGACTCAATGATTTGCGAGTCAAGCCAAATTTAAGTCGAGTTAAATATTTAACTCGACTCGATTTAAACTCAACTTGACTTGAGTTAATTTGAGTTGACTCAAAATCAATTCTTAATTTTTATATTTCCTTCCTTTCCCTCTGATCTTTTCTTATTATTTTTTTTATTTATCACTTTTCCCCCTCCTCTCCCTCCTCTGAACTTTTTGTTTTTGTTTTTTTTTTAATTTAATTTATTTATTTCCCCTCCCCCAAACTTTCGTTTTTGTTTTTAATTTATTTTTTATTTTATTTTTTAAATTTTTTTTTATTATTTTTTTTAATTTTTTATGTTTTCATTTTTTTTTTAATTTAATTTATTTATTTTCTCACCCGAACTTTCGTTTTCATTTTCATTTTTAATTTTTATTTATTTTTATTTTTTTTATTTTTTTATTATTTTAATTTTTTTGTGTTTTTTTTTTTTTTAATTTAATTTATTTATTCTTCACCCCTGAACTTTCGTCTTTGTTTTTAATTTTTTTTATTTTATTTTTTAAAATTGACTCAAAACTTGATTTGAACTTAACTTAATTTGAATAAATTCAAGTCAAAATTGAATTGAGTTAAAATTGAGTCAAGTCAAATTGAGTCGAGTTTAAATTTATATAACTCAAATCAAATCAAATTAAAAGATTTTATAAAATAAATTTAACTCAACTTGACTCGAAAAAAATGAGTTAAATAGAGTTGGTCTTTAAACTCGACTCAACTCTACTCATTCAGAACTCTAGATTTGAAGAAGTTTTACTTGCATTAATACTTATACAGTGTTAATTAGGATTGAAAATAATGATCTAGTTTGATCAAGAGACGCTTTGTATGGTCTCTATTTATATAATTTCTATAGGTAAAAATTGGTTACTTTTTTTTCACAAATTCTAATATTTTCTGGCTATGAGCCATATAATCACAATAAGTATTAGAGTAAGTATAAAATATATTAACATAGGCAATATCAAGAAGCTTATGATAATAAAAGCAGTTGCTGATAAAAATTAGAGTTTTAAATGAGTTGAGTCAAGTTGAGTTTAAGGATCAACTCTATTTGACTCATTTTTTTCAAGTTGAGTCGAGTCAAATTTTTTTATAAAATCTTTCAACTCAACTTGATTTGAGTTATATAAATTTTAAATTCAACTTAACTCGAGTTTAACTTGACTCAATTTTGATTTGAATTTATTTGAGTTAAGTCAAATTCAAATCAAGTTTCAAGTCAAATTTAAATTAATTTATAAATATTTAAATATAAAAAATTTATTTTAAAT
>CAJVPP010000321.1:0-36233 GCA_910592005.1 Funneliformis mosseae | reverse complement strand
TTATTTTTTTTATGATTTTGATTTAAATAAAATAATATATAAAACTTATAATATCATATAATTTAAAATAAATTTTTCATATTTAAATATTTATAAGTTAATTTAAATTTGACTTAAAATTTGATTTAAACTTAACTCAACTCAAATAAATTCAAATCAAAATTGAGTCGAGTTAAACTCGAGTTGAGTCAAATTGAATCGAGTTTAAAATTTATATAACTCAAATCAAGTCAAGTTGAAAGATTTTATAAAATAAATTTGACTCGACTTGACTTAAAAAAAATGAGTTGAATAGAGTTGATCTTTAAACTCAACTTGACTTGACTCATTCAAAACTCTAAGAATGCTCTTATAAAGCTATAATAAATTAATTAACAAATGACTGTTAGATATTCTGTTCAAAAATTCTATCTTATAAGGAAACAATTTTGCTAGATTATCCTTTCGCTTCACATTCGAATCAATACATATTCTTAATAATATTAAATATGATCAATTATTTCACAAGAGCAAATAACTTTGGATTCTTTTTCAGGATATATTAAAAGCTTATGATAGAATTAATATTACTATATTAACTCATATTCTTAATTATTTAAACTTTCTCTCTCTTTCTTCCATTTTGTTATTTCATTATTTTCAAATCATTTTAATCAAATTTTTATAGCATATAGTAACATGAATTACTACTCAGTTATTTTAAATATTAACCAAGATGAAATTATTTTATCAATCCTCCGGTGTATATATTACAATTCTTTATTATATCAAATCTAAAATACTACTCTTGGTTATAATTTGTCAGCTGAATAGCGCCTAAATATCAGTAATATCTCAACATCTTCTTTATCAATACAAGCCTATATGGATAATACTCTATGGATAAGTAAATCTAAGGATAATTTTGAGTCAATCTTAACAATAGCTGATAACTTTTACCAACTTAATAGTATTCTAATTAACTAGAATAAATTTGTCTTACTTTTCTCAATACTTATAGTATCACCAATACATTTTCAACTCATTTATAATAAAGAATAGATTAAACTAATAGACTTTAAATTATCTATCTGTTACCTTAGTATTTGGATTTCTCTTTTTCTGAATAGTCCCTTTATAAGACAACAAGTAAGAAATGAAATTTTCAATGCTATTTCAACAATTAAAAGAAAATTCCTCACAAACAAATAACTTAAAGTAATCTTTATCTTAGTTTTCTTACTAAGAATTCTATATTATATTTAATTAATATTTCTTGACTATAAGTTCTATGATCAGATTATAAGATTCTACAGAAAACTTTTTCAATCGAGTCAAAAAGTATACCTGCAATTATTATTTATTTATTATTATTTTATAATATTACATACAATCCCTAGCGAAAAGAATGGCGGTGCAATCTTTTACTATATAATTAACATTTTTGTAAGGATTTGTATAAATAATTACATAGTATTTTATATATATTACTAGTTTAAATGCTATGTATATTGTTTGAAGTCCGCAATGCATATTTTAATATGAAAAAATTTTTGCAATTGTGAAATAAGGTCAAATTTGAGTGTTTGATTATTAAAATTAAGATTACAAAATATTTTACTATATTAACGAGCTTCACCCACTAATAAAAAAATGTTCAGCTAAATATTTTACAATAGAAATAATATATTCTAACTAAAAAAGTAGGAAATAGAAACTATGAAGTTAAATTAATAAGAAGAAAGGCTAACTTTCTAATTTTTTAATATTTTAACTTGTATTTAAATCCAGAGTGATAGAGAAAAAACTTTTCGCCATTCTTTTCACCAGGAACTGTATTTATATTTAGTACAAATACTGTTAATATGCAATCCTGTCAAATTGTGACTGTTAAACAAGATATTTGAATGGTAATTCTTTTAAGTTTACATAATAAATTTCAATGTAATTTAACTTAAGCTTTATGATTTATACGTTAGTATACACTTAATAATACTAAATGTAAGATAACTTAATTGATTCAAAGTTATAATAATATGTTTATTAATGATAAGCAATAAGAAATAAAAAAAAAGGAGATAAGAAAATAAAAGAAAATAAAGAAACTAAAGGACTAAAAGTACTAAATACAAGTGGTAGGTTAGGTATCTTTAAAAGTACTACTAAGGGTATATCTAAAAGTATTACTAAAAGAAAATTAAAGTAAACTAAAAGTAAACTAAAGTTTACATAATTTTATTATCCTCTATTTATATTAAATTAAATATATAGATAGATATAACAAATAAATTAAATATGTCAAATATATTAAATATATTTAACATGTCCTATTTATCTAATATATCAGTTATATTAGATTTATCAAATCTATCCTGTATATTTTTAATGTTACTCTTTCCGTCGAATAAGTTAATTATAATTTGAAGTCAGGGAGATAATAACTATAACTTAAATCTAATCAATTTGACACGCTATTTATTAGAGAGTTTATTTAGTTAACAAAAAATAAATTATAAGTTTTATTTTTGCAAAATGTTAAGAGTGTTTATTATTATTATTAAATGTATATTGAATACAATATTAAGAACTTGTTAGAATCTATCCTTTTTTTAGAGCATTTTCATGCCCTTTATATAAGAAAATTACAATTAAGAAAATCTATGATAAATATGATACTACTAACAATAATAACAAAGCTAACAGATATGCTAATTATGATATAAATAATAGAAATATAATAAATGATAATAATAATAGAAATGATATAAATTATAAAAATATCCTATTTGGCATATATATTATATTCAATAGGTCTGTCAGTTTCTGCTGGTTCAATGTCAAATATGTTTGATATATTTAACATTTAGATCTGCAATTTTCTGTATCATATTCATCAATCTAATCCAGTTACAATATAAGCAAAACTGTTTAATTGCATCAAATTTATCAATAATAAAGATTTATTAGGAATAATGTCTCTAATTTAGTCTAGGTTACTTTAATAAAATAAATGGCTTATTAGATCACCTCTTATATTTTAACCTTATAACAATACTTTCAAATTTAAATATTAGTAATCCGCTCTGCTTTCTGTCCTAAAATCACTTAATTTTACCATTTATAATAGTAATACTGATAATAATCACATATTATAAGGGTATTTTCTTCTCAATGATATTTATAATAAGGTAGATTACTGCACTTTTACTACAAAATTAAAAAACAAACAACTTATGTTTCTTGATCAAATTACAATATTATATAATATAGCACTTTTTATTTACCTAATCTTAAATTTTCTTCAGTTAGATTGGCAATTCCTAAAACTCCTTTGTAATTTCTCAAATTGCAATCAAAACTTATATTATTAATAAATACAAGAATCATTCTATTGCAATATTATCATCTATATAATAATGATATTTATTCAATTCCTTAAGTTCATATTAAAAATACTACATATTTTATAATAGGTTAGCATTCAAATTTTAACTCTATTATAATTGGCAAGGTACTTATAATTAAAGAAAATATTATCTACTTATAATATGTTAACATCTCTTCTAATATTATTTGAAAAATATTAATGTTATTTTATAATAAATATTTGCTTAATGACGATTCTATTTTTGTTTCATCTAATATGAGAAACAAACATGAAGTTTATTTTATAACTTTCTTTTAAATCTTTGTGCTAATATTAAGCCTCTATTACCCTAAATATTGGTTATGTTTGTTTACTATCCTTTTATATTATATATAAAATTACTTTATTTAGTCAAAATTTAGTCAATAATAGTTTACTTAATGTATTTGCACCTTTATCTCTCCCTTCTATTTCTTACCAACAAATTTTTAATATAGATATGCTCACTAATCTAGATAATTTAAACTTCCTTCTTATAATCAACTAATTTTTCATTTTATACTGGTAGCTTCTTTATTAATTTAAGTACTTTCTCACTCTATATAGGCATAGCTTAGTTGCAATCTGATCCCTTAGAACTTCTATTTTCTTTTAATATTACTCTTTCTTTTTCCTAACTCTCATTTTTTTTAGCAGAACTAGTAGCTGTACTTTCTGCCCTATATGTAGTTTCCATAAATACCTCTGTTGATATTTTTACAGATTCACAAAATGTTATTTCATTTTTTAACAAAATGAACTATCTTTCTATTTTTTTTCCAACCCTTAACCCCATATTTAAAATCTCTTATTATCTAATTTGATTTCTTATCATAAAGTTAATTAAAGAAAAATTTATTTCTATTGAATTTCACAAGGTCAAAGCTTATTTAAATGATCATTATAATAATACAATTAATGTTTTAGCAAAAGCTAATGGTCTTCACCTTACATTAAATAATATGACTCTGAGATACCAATACAATTTATATTTTATGATAATATCATACTTATTCCACTAAGATACTTTATAAAAGACCTTCTCTGATCAATTGATTTTTATAATGTTTAGTTATTTTCATATTTTCATAAATACAATTCAATGGATATTGATTGGCTATGTATATCCTTCATTTTTAATGATAATGAAAATAACTTATATATTTCCTTTAAAGCCTCATCTATTTAAAAATTTAAAATTAAACTCTTATTCAAATTATTTCTTACTCAAGATAAGACAATCAAATTTCTATAACTAATCATAAAATTATTCTAGATACTTACCTACTTATGAAACTTTTGATCACATTTGGATTTATTATTAAATACCAAATTGTTGATATAATATCCTCTACTAAATGTTTCTTTACTTAGCAATTAACTATGTTAACCTCTGATACTCATAATTTTTCTGATTTTTTAATATAGATATTTAGTTATTAAATTATTAAATTAGCTTCTTTAATTTTATTGATTTGATCAAAGGGATTGTATTCTCCTCCTTATTTAATAAAACTCATCACCTTATTAATAACTTTTAATTAACAAATATGCATTATCTAAAATTAAAAGCCTTTGGCTTAATCAATGCATTATTATCAAACAATTTGAAAATCTCAATAATATATTACTATATGACCAAAATTTATGCTTTATCAATACTGATTTCTTCCTATTAAACATATATTCCTTTATTATTCTACTTTATTTTATCTTTTTTTTTAGGTATAATATGAACTGATCAAATTTTTAGATCAATAGCAATCACACCTCCTATACTGGATGGTTGAATTTATTTTAATTTAATTTAAATAGATTAGTTTAAAATAGTGTAAAGTTGATTTTAATTTAATTTTATTAGCTAAATAGAAATTTTTGTACTCTCTTTTTTATAATTTGTAATTTTGTAAAATTTTACTTACTTTTGATAAAGATTATGCAAAGCTACTATATGTATAAAAAAATTAATTTATCGTTAAAAAATAAATAAATATAATAAAATATACTTATGAAATCTGATATTATATCACTATTAAATCTAATAACAATCAATTAAATTAATAATTAATAATAATTTATTAAATATTATCATTATTATTAAACTAAGTAAATTACAATTTTGTTCACTTTATTTAATATTATTATCATTTTTATATTGCTTATCAATTCTGTCTTTATTTTTATGATCTTCATTAAAATCGTCATCACTTTTACTACTATAATCATCCAAACTACTGCTTAATTCTTTTTATATAATATATTTAGTAGCGTTTGGTAATATTTCTTTAAAATTACATATATAATCCTAAGTACAATTATAATAATTAAAAGTTATTAATATTATCAGTCTCTGGTAAAAAGAATGATGGTGGAAGACTGCATTTATTTTAAGCTACAGTTTCACCACTTTTTGGATTTAGGCATTTATTTATATGCTCAAATCGGACATTAAAACCTAAATTAAAAAGGTAAGTTAAAAAAATAAGGTTTGTTATTTGTTTTATTTTAATTTCCTTTCTGAAACTATACCAAGCTTTTTAGAAATATAGGTGTTAATCAAAATTATGTAAACACTTTTCAAATAAAAAAAATTATACAAAAAAACATATATTGGAAATAAAATAAGATAAAGTATATTCATTTTATTGTTATTTATTAATTTTTACAAAAATAATTCCAATACTAATATTTAATTTTATTGCCATTTGTGGCAATAATAGCTTCGATCTTTCATAATATACTATTGATCAATTTTTTATAATATTTTAGAAGAATTTCCTTTTAGTAGAATTGTTAAATTTCAGTTTGATCCTAGTCTAATCCCAAAACTCCCAGTTCTAAAGAAGACCAGTTTATAGGACTTGGGTCCTAGAACTGGATTCTAAGACCAAGTTCCAAAACTGCAATCTTAGAATCACAATTCTATAGAAAAATAATCATTCAATTTAAATGATTTCTCATCATTCTTCTTGAATGATTTTTTTATTATTCAAGTTGAATAATTTCTTATTATTCTTCTTGAATGACTTTTTTATCATTCAAGTCAAATGATTTCTCATTGTTTTTCTGAACAATTATTTCTTTTATTGCTCAAGTCAAATGATTCATTATCATTCTTCTTGATGATTATTTTTCTATAAGACCATAATTCAAGAACTATAAGTCCTAATTTTTATAGAACTGAGTCCTAGAACTACAAGTCCTAATTTCTATAAGACCACAATCCTAAAACTGCAGTCCTATAATTTAAATGACCTTAAACTAGACTGGACTTCATAGAAATATTTAGGATCTAGTCCTATAGGACTTTTAACATTTCTACCTTTCAGGAACCTTTAACATACTAAAAATGTAAAAATAGAAAGATTAAAAAACTTTATATATTCATTTATCACATTAATAAATAAAAAATCAGTAATAAATATAGCACATGATTATTTGATAATCTGTATAATTCTGGTAAAAGAAAGTATTCACATAATTTTGATTAGCATTTGTACAAAGAAATTTTATTAAGTCACTGTAAGACTAAAAAATGTGTAATGCAAAGGAAATTTTTAATCGATTATGCATTTCTTTGTATATATATGAATAATATATCAGTTTACTAAATAAAACTGACAAAATTTTTATTGGTCACTCTTCTGGCTGTCTAAGAAAATTAGCTTCAAATCAATGCTGCCATATTGGAAAATTCTACAATATAATCATTTTACTATAACAAGTGAACTTAAGGTAAAATTAAAAGAAAAAGATCCTAATCTTGATGTTAGTGAATGTATAATATGTCGTAAACTCAACAATCTTGGATATATTTCTATTTTTCTAAGAAAGATTTCTCTCTTTATCCAAAAAGTGAAGGATTTTCATTTGTTTTAAGCACATGATCATTGGTAATACAACTGAAAAAAAATTGATTTTTCTGATAAAATAATACTTTAGATATTTAGAAATATCATATATATATGGTCTTATAATATACAACCAATTGCTCTATAGTAAAGCACCTATTCAAGGTTCATATTTGGGTAGCAATTAATACTAAAGGAAAAATCAGCATTCATTTGTTTACTGAAAATTTGGATCATCATTTATATTAAAAAATCTTAGACGACTATTTGTATAATAATGCAGATATATTATACAGATATAGCTAGGTCTTCTAATAAGATAATGACTTAAAATACACCTTACATAATATTTAAGGAACTTGAAAAAACATCTTCTAGAACGAGTTTTTTTTTGGCCTTCATACAGCCTAGACTTGAATCTTATTGAAAATGTATGGCTGTATTAAAGAAAAAGATGGAGAAAAAGATCAAATATTTAGTAACAAAAGAAAATTACCTGTAATATATTCCTTAATATATAATCTAGCAGAAATAGAATGATCTTGATGATGCCATATTACTTTAGTGCATCAAGAGCATATCAAGCTGGATTAAAATATGTATCAATACAGAAGAAGGATATACCAAATATTATTAATAATATAAAGTTGTCATTAGTATTAGTCTTATAAATAATAAAAAAAATAAACATTAAAATAAAGTTTGTATATACTGTTAAAATATGTTTCTGCCATTCTTTTTATTAGAGATTATATATCGTGAAAAATAATATATTTTTATATACTACATATACATCAAATTATTTATAAAGAGAACTATTATTAACAGATATTCGTAAGTATCTTAGAATTAAAACAAGCTTATAGATAGCCAATGCAAATACAATATCTATCAGTAAAATTATTTTTTTTTTTAAAATCTTCTTCTTGATAGCTTCAATATATGGAAAACTGTTATCATCATCAGTTTGAAATAGATACTTAAATGTTTTTTTTATTTTTTCAAAACTTTTAAAATCCCTAATATTCTTAGCTTTTGCAGATATATTAATTTGAGTTAAAAGATTTTTGCAAAATATTTCAAATATTACTGATTGAATATCTTTGATCTTATCACATCTGTAACTTTTAATTATATTATTTCACTAAATAATATAAAATATCACTTATATTATTAGTTAAAATTTAACAACTAAATTTAGATAATAAAAAATATTTTACTAAAAGGACCAATATGTTCTGAATAAAAATAGATCTACTGTGATCCAAGCTGTTTAACATATCTTAGCTTCTCTTGTTTGAGTATTATTTCAAATTCTTTTTTTGAATTCTGAATCATCAGAATAAATTCTGAGAATAAGTAATTAAATTTTGCATGTTTTTAATGCTATATTCTATAATAAACAGAAATTAGAAATATTAAAATATAAAGTTATAAATGCTAAAACTATTTATTTACTTTTTAATAAGAATCATCTGATGTGATTAATTGGTTAATTTTTTTTAATATATTGTTTAGTTTTTCATTAATTTCTTTTTAGAATGTATCTTGCATTTTTTTCATTTTATGTATCACTTTATAAATATTTTTATTTTGACTTATACTCCTTTTAAACCTTCAATTTCTATAAATAAGATGTATTACTAATAATATCAACTGAAAAAAAAGTTAATATTTAAATAATAATATAAATTAAAATGTTAATAATACCTAAAACTTTTATAATATTCATATTAAATAATTCTTTAATAAGTGTTAATAGCACTTTATTAGTAGGTTTTTATTTAGTAATAGCTGGTTCAATTTGATTTTATTCTTATTCTTGTAATTTAATAGTATTTTGTTTATTTTATTTCTTTTATTTTATGTTTATTATAATTTTAATAAAATTTTATTTAAGTTTGACTATTATTAAGAAGTATTATTTTTTATTTATAATATATATTATATTTCATATAAAAGTAATCAAATAAATATATTAAATAAATTAAAATTTAATCTTAAATATATAATAAGTAAAATAAAATATTTTATTAATATATATAAATAATAAATTATATAAAATATATTATTATTTATACAAATAAATATTATTATCATACAACTTTTATTCAAAAAAATAAATTAATAGAATATATAGAAGGATTTTTAAAAAAATTGAAGTTCTGAGAAATTTTTAACTAAAATTAAAAGATTAATATATTTTAATCTAATAATATTAAAAGCTAAAATGCAATAAAAATCTTAATTTTATTAAAAAATTTTCAAAACCTGATTTTTTTAATAATCAATCTATATAAGAAAAATTACTGTAATAAATTATTTAAAATTAGTTACTAACTTGTTACTTTGTAATAGTAAATTATATGATATTTAGAACTCTGAATTTAACCTAATAGATCTAAAGATCTGATAGGTTATTTTGAAAAATTCAGATCAGGTCAGATATAATACATGATCTGATCCTATCTAAATTTTTTAATTAAATTTAAAATTTAATAACTTTGTTAATATTAATCTATTTAAGATATAGATAAAGGATAAAATTCCTTAATAATAGTCAAAAGTTAGATAAAACTATATTAAAATTATAATAAGAGATATAATAAAACTCTTTTGATATGATAAAAGCTAAAACTATTAAAACTATATTAAAAATATAAAAAAAAGATATTATAAGATTATTTTGAGAATGTTTCAATATGTATTTATAGTTTAAGATAAATAATTACCATTTAAATCTTCATATAGAAATAAGTCAAATGAGCTATATTTGATTTATTTTGAATTACTAGTTACTGAGATATAGCTCAATTAATTTTATTATATAAAATTTTATAATGTGTATTATAGATTTATATATAATATAAAATAAGATATAATTCTATTAATATTAATTTATATAAGATGTAATAATTACTATTTAATTTGTTATATAAAGATAAATCTAATGAGCTATATTAGATTTACTTTAGATTACTAAATGTTAAGATATCTCAAAAAATCTGTTTTTTTTTAATTTTTTTAATATAACTCATAATCTGATCTGTGACCTAATCTAATATTATAAATGAGGGATAAATCTCCTTAATAATAATTAAAACTTAGATAAAACTATATTAAAATTATAATAAAAGATACGACAAAATTCTTTTGATATAATGAAAATTAAAACTGTTAAAACTATATTAAAAATATAGAAAAGAGTATGACAAAATTATTATAAAGAAGTTTTAGCAGATATCTATACTTGACATGATACTTTAGATCAGATAAAATAAAAATATCTAATCTAATTTGACTTGTTCAGAATTCTAATAACATTATATAAATCTTTATAATTAGAATTTTGTATAACTATTTTTGAAACTTGAATTTAAATTTTATTAGAGAATAAATTTTTATATTTGAATATTAATATAATATTACACTATTAATTATTTTATTATATAGATAATTTAAACGTTACTATTATATAAGTATTTTTTATTATATAAGATTATTTACAAAATAATATTTAAATAATAATTAATATATTTAATATTAAATCTATTTAAATTAAAAAAATAGTATATACTTAAATAATCAAGATTTAATCTTATATTAATAATTAATAATAGTTTATATTTAAAATATTTAGAATTTAAATCAATAAATTAAAGATTATATCAAAATTTAATAGTTATAATTTGATTAAAATTAGTATTATAATTAGTTATAATTAATGATAAATAAGTATTGCAGGGATAAAATTAGTTACAATATTAATAAAAATTAAATTATATCTAGTTGCAATTGATAAATAATAAAAATTATATAGTTGTAATTAATTGTAGTAAAATCTGATTAATTATACAAATAAAGACCAAATCTTATATATACAAACTAATTTTATATTTTATTTTGATATTAAAAAAGTATGAATTATAATATAATATAAATTTATTATTAATATATAACTATTATAAAATTCTAAATATTTCTCATTTAATTCACAAATAATATATAGTAAATATATTTTTTTTATAATAATTTAATTATATTAATATTAGAAATACGATTTAACTATCATTAAATTCTTCTTAATAAAACAATTATAATAAATATAAGATCAATAAAATTCAATACTAGTTAGCTTAAAAATAAGAATATATAGAATAATAAAATTTTGAAGATACCTTATAATGCATAATTTTAGCTAAAATTAACATATAAATTTATATAAATTTTAATATAAATTATATTAAAGATATTTAGAGTCTTACTATAGTTAATATTATTTAATTAAATTAAATTAGAGTAACTAAATTAAATTATTAAATATATAAGTTTAGTAACAAGACTTATAATTAAAAATAATAAACTATAAAAGTAACTAATATTAATTATAATAATCTGAAGATTTATTATAAATATAAAATGAATATTTAAATTAGTTTTATATTGAAAAATTTAACATAATTATTTATTTAAATTTTATTGATAATATAAATAAAATATCTGTTTTTTATAATTTTTTTTTTATCAAATAAACTAATTCAAATTATTAGTATTTAATTTGTGAATATAAAAAATCAAATTTCATTATAATAATCTTAATTTATTTAATAAATAAAATAAAATTATTTATAATAATTATTTAAATTAGTAAAAATTTCTTAACAAATTTTTTCTTTAAATATTTTTTAATTAATAAATAAAAATATTTTAATATAAAAAAAATTTTATATTTAATTAAAAAAATTTAAAATATCATTTATTATTATCTAATAATTTTTTATCTTATTAGTACTTGATTTTCATTTAATAAATTTTATTAAAACTTTTTAAAAAAAAATATTAATTTAATAGTTATACTTGATAAATTTATTTTTAAATTACAATTATTAAATATATTAGTTATAAATCTTTTTAAATCAAAAGTATATTTTAAAAAAAATATATTTTATATTTATAATTCATATTCTAAAACTTTATTTATATTATTAATAGTTATATTATTATTAAAAGCTAAAGAGATAAAAACTTATTTTTTAAATAATTATATTTAAAATCTATCTATAATTTAATAACTTAATATATTAAAAATATAAATACTTGTCAAATTTTTTATTATTAACATATAATCTATATAGATTTTGTATAAAATCAGTATATATTATTTAATACTTAATACTAATAATTCTGTAAAAATATATAAATTAAGTTTTTAACTTTAAAGTTATATAACTTTATATAAATTATTTTATTAATATAAGTATTTAAAAAAGTAAATTTTAACTATAAAAATTAAATTATTACAATAAAAATTTTTAATAAATTAATATTATATATTATAATATATATAATTTATTAAATTTAAACTAAAAATATACAAATTAAATTCTTTATCTAATAAAAGCTTAACTAAAAATACATAATTTAATAATTCAATTATAGCTAAAAAAAACTAAAATAATACATAAATTAAACTTTAACTTATTTAATGCTACTATTATAATGATATATTAGTAGACTATATCTATATATATATTTTTGAATATTCTATAAATTCTTCTTTAATTTACAATTTTTAAATACATAAAATTTATAACAAATAGAAAAGAAAACTTTATTTAAACTGAAATGTTTAAATTATTTATTATAAATTAAAAGGTTTTAAAATTTTTTAATTAAACCTATAATTTAATTTAAAAAATTAATATTAATATAAAATCTATATATGAAGGCTAAGCTATTAAAATCACCTTATAGGATAAGAAATTGATTTTGAGTAAATAATGATTAAAAAATGCTACACCATAGTAAACATTTTTAACCAACAATAAATTGTTCTATTTTTAAATATTAAGTCGAATTAATTATTAAAATAATACTAAAATTTATTATTTTAAAATTTTTACTATTAAATTATTATTTATAATATTTAAAATTTTGCTATTATAAAATATATAAAATTTATTATTTAAAATTATTTTACAGAACTAATTTTTGTAAAACTTGAAATCAATTTTGTATTACTTGAGATTTGCTATTAAAATTACTCTACAGGACATTATTACACTAATTTATTAAAAAAATTATTTTTTATTTTAAAAAAAATATTTGCTAGGATTTTAAATGCTTCTAGATCTCCATTCAAATATACATTCAAACTATTAATAATAGTTTTAATTAAAGTTAAAAAATTTTGAATTTTATAAAGATCTGAAACTTTTTAATTTTTTGATCATTTTTAAAATCTAATTTTAGATTTTTTGACTGATATTACACAAAAAATGAGAAATTTTAATGGCCTAATTGCTTTCAGAAGAGACAATCTTCAGTTACATAAAATTTCCAAATCTGATAAGAAGATGATGCATTAGTCAACCAATCAAAATTGCAATTTTTGTAATGAAATCACATGATTTAGAAAACTATAATATTAGAAATTTTAATTAATCAAGAAATTAAATATTTTAAGATATTTATTTAATTAACTATTTGAATTGTGATCATAATAATGTAATAATAAAATACTAAAATGTGATTTAAAAAATGTATAAATATATAAAAATTTTACAAATTTATAAATAATTCTTTTGTGTGTTCTAATATATTTTCTACTTTTATATCATTTTTCACCTCATCTACATCATTCAAATCTCCTTCAATTGCATCTTTTTCAGTATTTTCTTCAACAGATTCTTGTTCACCCAATTTCTTTGTAAAACTGGTTATTAGAGCATTGACATTTTTCTTGATCTCGTCTTGAAGATACCCTAAACATATCAAATATTTAAATTAACATCTTTGTAAATAATGATTATGGTAACCATGCCTAAATGCAAGAACAATACTATCAATCAAATAGCCATTATATTCACAATACAAATAATCATAAAGAATGGTGATATTTGATTTTTTAGAAGTAATGAAACTTCACAGAAGGTAACGATCGGTCATATTATAACCTAAAGAAGGCAATTTATATATATTAATATTATTGGATAATAATTTAATAACTGAAGGATATATATGATACACTTGGTAAATTTTCATAAAAATATTCAAGAGTTGTATAGCACACTTTTGAGAAAAATTATTTAATTGCTTCAGCATATATGAATATTTAACGGCATTTACAAAATATTATCTAAATTCATTTTCGTCTCACTGTTGAAAGATGAAATGTATTTTTTTCTGTAGTTATTGAGCTATAGAAAACTTAGTGGTATATCGTCGTATAATGCTATAAACAAGTTTGACAGGACAATCACTTAGAGAAGCAAGATTATTAGTAATCATATCAAAGATTGAATGATTAATCTTCATCCAATAAAAAACATCAGAGAAAAACATTAAGGGGCACATTTGTAATTCCTCCTATCAAACTGAAGGAACAGATCACTCTAGCATTGCATATAAGCTTCTTTATAAGCAGGCCAATCACCTTTTCAATGGTGTATTGCGTAAATGTTAAGGACCAAGGAAACTAAGTTACTTAGTAGATCTGTTAAATATAAAAATTCTATATTTTTGCTCATACGTCCAATTTTCAAATAAACAACCTCTGATATATCAAACCACGCTATATGCATAATATGAAGAATTAAGTCGATTCTTCAAGGTCGCAGTTTTTTACCAAGTTTCTTATTTATACTAAATATGCTTTTATAAATGTTATTAAAAAAAAGAGTTTTGTAGAAAAATGAGCTCACGACTATTTAGCAATATATAGAGAGAACCTATCATGAGCAAAAAGAATATAATGAAATGAGGAACAGTTTTATTGTTGACGAGAAGGCGTTATGCAATAGCCTTACAAATATATAACTGTTCAGGCTAATCTACAACAATAGGAATAGCGTGATTGAAAAGGTACACTTGTATCAGCTCTTGGTCATATACAATTTGAAGAGCTTTCATATATCCTTCTATGCCTTTTAAGCCATTTTCAACAAAATCGATGAGGATAGCATTTCTTATATGCTGACTACCCTCTTTTTCTACTAGTCTATCATTGTAACTGTGAATCATCAAGCTGTCAATAACTTCAATATCAGGAAAATTTACCCCTATACTATCTCACCTGCAATCATAATATAAAACTCCAAGGTTTATAATGAATCATTCTTCAAGATACTTAGTAATTAATTCAGCATTAACGATCTTTGGATTAATTACTCTACTTCACAGTATTGTAGGAATTGGATATAGATTCACCATAATTGTTGCCATATGCGTTGTCTAAGACGTACTGGTAGTATCAGGTCATCTCTGAACATGAATATTATGATAATCATCTATATTCAGAACAAACAAATTCTCTGAATGTTTTGCAAGAGCCTTCTCTATATATTTCCTATACATATTAGATATTTTTTTTTCAATCTATTGATCTCGACATTATAGATATACTAAGATTAGCCATTGTATTCAGGCCTTCATTACTTGTATCTACTAAATCTAAATAAAATTCAAGATTGAATTTAAAAGAGTTAATTTTTATATAATTTAATGATGCTAGAAGATAACATATAAAAAGCATCAATTTTTTCATATAGTCTATCATTTATTTATTACATTCAAGTAGTCAAACTGCCAAATAGAGCTGGTTAAAAAAATCATTCAAACTTAGTTCAATTTCTTGAAATATCCTTTGCATTTTATCGAATGAATATATGGATTTTTCTTTCTTGTAATATTCTCTATCGTAAAGTATCTTTTCCATTGACTTAATAGCTCCTGTAAAATCAACCTTTATATTTACCTCCTCGGTCGTAATATTTTCATCTGTAACTTGTTCATCTATGGTTTTTACTCTTTTACAGCCTTTTTTTCAAAGGATTTTCTACAAAATGCATATAGCATATATTACATAAGAGAATGCCTTTATTTCATGTTACCTTTGCTAAATTATTATTCTTAACTTCCTTCTATTTTTTTCCCTTTAATGAACGAAATTTAGCCAACTCAACAGTTTGGCATTCTGTACATTTCTTCGTCTCAGATATATCTTTAACAGCTAATAATAATATAAAGGTGCAGAATTAATGGAGATTAAAAAAATATATTGCAGAGTAGTGCAAATACTCAAATTTTGTTTAATGCATTTGTCACGTTTTATAGCAAAGAAAGATTACACAAAGAGCATCAAAAATGTACTATAAAATGTATAAAAAAAAATTTGAATTGTATAACCGTTCTCCTTATTTAAGACGGTTTCTCCTGAACTAATTGCTTACTTTGTTAATAAGATAATTGACTATAAAAATTTAACTAAATAAAGTTTATATATCATATAATAATATGAATCAAAAATCTCAATTTTAGATAGTGAGTTCCGTAAGGTGATTTTAATAGCTTAGCCCCATATGGGTTAATTACTAGAAAAATTAGGTTTTGGAAATTATTTAACAAATTGAAATTTTTATTGTATTTTAATTTTTGATGTTATTAGATTAAAATATATTAAATTTTTAATTTAAGTCAAAAATTTCTTGAAACCTGATTTTTCTAGAAACCCTTTTATATATTAATATTTATAATATATTTTATTAACTTTATTCATTATCTTCATATTATAATAAAAATTTTAGATAAAAGATTTCTATACTATTTATATAGTAAAATTTATAACATTAAAACTATATCTAAAGTTTAAATTTTTATTTAAATTTATCAATTTTAAATTAATAATATTTCAAGAATTATGATAAATTTGTTAATAAAATCAAAAGTTAAATATTTAAATATTATTAAAATCAAAATTCTAAAAAATTTTCTAAAGAAAATAAAAAATTTATTATAAAAAAAAATTGAAAAAGAATATTATATTTTGAGTTAATTATTTTAAGTTAAAAGAATATGACCTAGAAGATAAAATTTAATTAACAAAGAATAAAAATAAAAATCTTAATAATATAATTGTTTTTTATATTTGTACTTTTTTTTAATAATTATAATAATTTAAATATATAATTAATATAAATCTTATTTTGTAATCATTAAATGGTTAATATAAATTATTGATTTTTTATATAAAGTATTTATAATTTTTTTAATAATAAATGAATTATAAAAGATTTAATAATATTTTAATATTTGATAATACTTATAAATTAATCATTTTTAAATACTATTTAATTTTTATAATTATAGATATAATATATATTTTACTGATACATTTATAATAGAAGATAATTTTATATAGATATTTAATAAATTTCTTGAAATAATTAATTAACATATATTATTAGTTATTCTTACTAATAATGATTATACATTAGCAAATGCTTACATAAAAATTCTATAACTATTTAGCATAAAATATCATTTATATCAATAGTATTTAATAAAAATATAATGAAAAATTTATCTGCAAAGCTTAGTACAAATTGGTTAACATTAATTAAGAATTTATAAAAGTTTTAAAAAAATTGATATATTGAGTTTTCTTTTTTAATAAGATTTATTAAAAATATCTTAACTAATTATATTAACTTATTTATCATAAATGAAAAAGATAATAAGCTACATATTATAATCATAATATATTTGTGATAAATATAATTATAATTTAATGTAAAAAATCTATAAATAATATAAAAAAAGACTATTTAAATTTTATATAAATGTAATAATAAAAGTATTAATATATTTTTATATAAGTAAATAAATAATATTTTTCTTTTACAAATTAATTTAAAAAATAAATTATATATTACTTTTAAAAAATTAAGCAAATTAGTTCTGAATATTTAGTTTACATTTAAAAAATTTTATTATATATAAAATTAATTGCTATAAATAGTTATAAATAAATCTTTGATATTATATCATTACTTATATAAATAAATTCTAATTGTAGTAAATTATATAGGCTTTTTATAATAAAAAGGAAGAAAATTACCAAAAAAAATTTTTTTTTACTTTATAAACTAAATATTATTTTTTTAATAAAATAAGTTTAGTTTTAAAATTAATTCAAAAAAATTTTTTGGTAATTTTCTCCCTTTTTATTATAAAGAACCTATATGATGACTATAAGAAATTATTACTAATTTAATGTATAAATTATTATTATATATACTATAATTAATAAGATATGAAAAGGAATGTCTTATAATTTTTATTTTTTATAAGTTTAAGAATTTATTAATCTCATATAAAGGTTTATAGTATAATTCAAAATGTATTATATCTTTTAATCAAAGTAACTAAATATTGATATTATATTTTTATTATAATTTTAATATTTATAAAAAGAATTTTTTCTTAATTATAAGCATATTATATTTTATTATATATTATTAATCATTTTATATTATTGATTTGTAGAACAATAATTAAAAATATTAATTTAATTTAAATTAAACTATAAATTATTAAAATTTAAATTTTCAGATTAATTTAAAAGTATAATTTATTATATAATTAATTTTATATAATTTATAAACTTTATATCTTTATTATTTAATTTAAATAATATTTTATTATTTAATTAAATTAATATATTTATTATTTAAATAAAATAATATTTTAAATATTATAATTAAATAATACATTTATTATTTTATTAGAAATTATTATATTTATATTATTAAATAAATAAAATATAATTTTAATATTACAGAGGGTAGACAAAAATATTCGCACACTTTTTCACTTAATATAAAACTTAAAATATTTTTGTAATAACAATAAAAAGTCAATTAATTTTTTATTTAAAGCTGATTAATATCTACATTTTGTACTAAGTAACTAGTACTTAATTAGGCTACTATTTACTATAATCACCGTTTAAATTCATTATGACATACTATCAACTAAGTTTTTAATAATATGCTTTAGAATTTTCTGTTATGCCTTTTTAACATATCAGTCAAGATTAGTAAGATTAGATAGAGATTTTTTATAAGCTTAAATACTTTTCTTGACTTCAGTCCAAAGATTCTTAATTAGATTAAGATTGGAACTTTGAGCTAGCCAAAATAATGTACGAAGATTATTTTTTACTTAAAAAATCATTGCAGTTAATTCTTTAGTTTTTACCATTTTTTTTTAGATTTTTAGAGAAGAAAATTTATTAAAAAAAACAAATTTGTTATTCTTTTATTTTTATAATATAAATAAATACTTATGTATCATGTAAACGCAATTTGTTATTGTGATCATATAATTTTACTAGTATTAATTCACGTTTATGAAGATGTACAAATACTTTTATCCACCTTCTATAATATAATAGCTGTTTATAAAAATTATATAAAAAAATTCATTTATTAATTATTATTAAAAAAAAGTTAAATAATAATAAAATTATAAAATTACTAAAGATAATATAGTAAAAATTATTATAAATTTAATATAAAAAAATTTTGAAAATTAATCTTAATTGAGAGTATAAAAAAAATAATTAAAATTTAAAATTTAAAATATAATAAATTATATATTTATAAATTTAATTATATATAAAAAGAAATTATTATAAATTTATAATATTCTTAATTAAATACTAGGTAACAGGAATTATTATTAAGTCTGAAACAAACTTAACTAAAAAAAATTCACACTGTATTTGTTTTATTAGACTTTATGCAATTATAAAGTCAATCAGTATTGATTTAATTATTGAGCAAGTAGAATTTAAAACATTTGTATTACTATTTATAGAATTATATAGTCTTTCGCTATGCTTTAGATAATAAAGATTATTTAATAATTTTAAATAAAATAAATTTTTTTAAAAAATACCAATTCTTAAATTTAAAAATATTATTAGATAGAAAGTTAATAAAATTTACTTACCTTTTTAAGAAAAATAATTATTTGTAATTTTATATAAATTTATAAAGTTTTAAATAATATAATTTTTTAAAATTTATTACATTAATTATAACAAATTCTTATATAATTTTGAATATCTTAATTAAATAAATAAATATAATATAAATATATTAATAAAAAATCATTATTATTATTTAAATTATTTATAATATTTAATTTTAAATAATAAATTTATAATATAAGTAAAACTAAAAACTTTTGAGAACTGATTTTATTAGTAAAAATATTTTTTATTATTATTTGACAAATTAAATTTTTATATAATTTTGATTAAACTTAACTTTAAACATTTTTAAAATATTATGAATGGATTTATTCATTACTTATGCAGTATTATAAACTTAAACTAAGTTTACTAGATTCTTAACGTTTATTAGAAATAAATCCTTAAGGAATTTCGATTTTGTGCGTTCCATATTTAACAAAAATAATTATAATGTATTCCTTTAACCTACTTTCAAACAATTCATTTTTTTTAGTTTTTATTTTTAATGTTTCGAAATTGTCACTATAAATAAAAATTATATTCTAACAGAAATCCCTTCCAAAAATGAAAATTAAAGCAAAGGTGAAAACCCGATTTATCATATATACCAATCACAAACTGAACAGACCACTATATATTTATTTATTTTGTTCCTTTTAAAAAAAAAGTGGTATGTTTCACCTATTTTATAAAATTGAAAAACAAAGGTATTACTAGATCATGGTTCGATTTGGCCGAGAATTACCAATCAAATTTAATCATATGGTACAAGTTCCTTATTACGGAAGCAGAATTTGGCGTGAAATTAGGTTAATTTTATTACAATATAGTACAAATTCTTTGAAGTACTTTAATTCCATATAACAATAAGCACAAAATCTGTACTTTGCGGTAGCCAAAAAAAAAGGCGGACTTCACGCCCATATACTTAATCAATTATTTATTTGTTGTGTTATGCATTATATAATTATATAATTTGCTTATTTAATCTAAGCCTTTTTTCTTTTTTTTTAAAAAAAAGAAAAAAAAAAAAAAAGAGATGTCTCAACGCAAATTACTTTTTATCTATGCGAGATCACGGAAAAGGATTGTTTAAAAAAACAAAAGTAAATTTGAAATTTTTCTTATATGGCCAGTCACGGCCAACCTTAAAATCCGGCCGTGGACACAATAATTACATTCTGTGATGATCGTTTATCTAATGCCTTAAAAGAGCTGGGAATATATCATTTTAAAGCAAACTATCCACAAAATGCAATCTGTATGGTATATAACTTGTGCAACTTGATTGACAAAGCAAGCCGTTAATCGATAAGTTTATTGTTTAATTCATTCTAGGAAATATATAAACAATGAAGATAAAGACACATAATTAATAAATATGGTGTTTATGAATGTATGGAAAATGAAATCATGAAAGATATTAGTCATTTCCATGTTTGCGTTCATTCTGATTAGCATTTCACTATAGGAGCTAATTTGATCAAATATCTCATAATAGCGATTTAAAATTCCAAAATTCCGATACACGTTATTTATAAATCAATTGTTTGTTACATTTTCAAGAAAGATTTTTGAAAGAATAGTATAACCAATAAGTTTGGCTTTGATGTTATTTTTACCGCGGCGATAACGGAATCCTGAATTCCGATAAATCAAACGATCAAATGAGTAACGTTTATTACGTGGCGTGGGTACTTGCGATAATTTAATCTTCCCCAAAAAAAAATATGTTGATGTTATCATTTATTGTTGAAACAGTTTAGATTTACTCTGGAAATGTTTTCAAGAAATTCAAAATTCTTTGTACATTTGATAAACATAAATTCTTTTTATGGAATGTCTGAAATCGGTAATTTAGAAAAAGCAATTATCGTTTCTGTCATTGGACTCGGAATTCTATACTATAATGCCGCAGCTTCAGCAAGAAGTACATCCTATGTATCCAAAACAAAAAAAAACTAGGACTTGACCAAATAAATGAAAATAATAATGAAATAGATGTTTCTTATGATTGTGATATTTAAAAAAACAGTGAGTTTCCCTCTTTATTGAATTGATCATAAACTTTCAAACATAATTTCCGTTCTGCGTAGAATGTACCTTTCCATTGTTGTTACTGAAATGTAAACTTACAACTTAATGTTTAATAGAATTCCTTTAGAGTCTCGTCGCACGTGTTAATGTCACGTTTATTTTATTTTGAGCTTACCGATGCATAAACATGTCTGTGCACTTTTGATATTCTGAATTTGGATTGGCACCTATCTTTCTTTTTATATTTTCGGTAACTATCGAACGATTCTATTAAAAGAGCTCATTTGGTTCTATGGGCGAGGGTGGGTAACTGGACATTACAATACGTATTACGTAAAAAAAAAAAATTTTTTTTCTTTTGAAAGGAGAAGATAATCTTGTTGGTTAAGTCGTCGAAGTTTCTTTGTTATGCTAACATTTGACAAATTCTCGACAATTAACTGGAGTAATGGAATTAATAATCCGTGATTGGGATCGGCATAAAGATCACAGTAACTTCCCCCTTGCGATGATGACTGCCCGATTATTCATTAGCTCATCCCTACGTGCTGGCACGATGACGGGCATAAGAGGTTAATAATGTATGACAACATAAAAAAAAGATATAAATGAATTCAAAGAGCTGGTACTTACTGAAATAAAGACATTTTTTCTCTAATCAATCAAAGAATTCTACACGATCTTTTGATCTTTATCACAACCATTGTGCAATCGATGAAGGCTTTCTTTCGTGGTAATAAAGATGACCTTTGTCTGCACATCAGTGAAAAACATAACATGCCTTTACAATTTATTTATTTGGAGATAATTTTAATTTGCGTATTTCCCGATTTTCCGCAAATTTAGGTTTGACAATGGAAATAGAGGAAGGATTAGCGTGCTTTATAGCACATGAAAAAATTTTTTCACGAAAAGGTTTGAAAGACATAAACAAACATGTACAAAATCTAGTCGCATTTGATGATTTGATGATTTGATGATCTCCGTAAATCCAATATAATTAAATTATATTAATTTAGATTAAAAATATAATCTATTATTATACTATTTTCAGAACATTTCTATAGATTACACGAATTTTTTTTTTTTTGCTTTTAACGCCAAATATATTATTATAAATTACATTAACATTAAAAAAAAGTTATGTTGTATGGATTTCATTGATTTTCAACATAAATAGGACTTAATTTCCGAATTTCCTCATAAGTAATAAATAGCAAAAAGCAAACTAATGAAAAATTAATTCTTTCACTTTCATTCAAAACATAATCTCCTCCTTTGTTTTTCTACATATTTAAAAGAGAAAATCCCCCCCCCCCTCCTTCCTTTTTTTTTTTATAAAATAATGAAAACACAACATAAAGAAATACCGCATAACTTAAATCTGTGGAATATTTATAGGCCAAGATTCCACTTAATAGATTTGATTTCGACCAGGAGAAACCCATTTGGTTCTAGATTATCACGGCCGCCCCGGCCTCCCAATAGTTTCTTTTTGATGAAAAACTGCTTGATGCTCGAGCTGCGTATGCTCGGGTATCGCTTTGCAATGCCAGACGTCTGTCGACAAGCCAAATTAATTTGGCACGACATCCCCCAGGATGTCAAAGACCTGTACGATAACTTAGCCCTTCAAGCGCAACATCTCCATAGTGAGATGTTTCCGAACTATAAATTTTCTCCTAAGAAACGTACCACCTTCAAACCTTACGTTCCGGTCCAGGAAGACCAAGGACTTTGTATGTCCACTTTTACAGTGAATCAATTTTTTAAAGAAATTCATACCTCTGTCCCTTCCTCTCCCACTCCATTATCACCATTATCACCGAATTCCTCGATTTCAGATTCACCTAATCGTGAACAACCGCAAAACGATCCTTTTTTGGTAGATCCCTGTTTGCCCGAGGATAATTTATTCTTTCCGGGGGTTAATATATCACCTGAGCTTGATAGATATTTTCGAGAATTTGAAGAATGCTCAATTGGTTATTACCTCAACTCTTTCATTAAGTCATGAATCAGAAATTTGTAAAACCTGTGTCAATCCTTTTTTTTTAAAAAAAATTCGATTTTAACTCGAGTGAAATCTATGCTTAGGAATTAAGACGCGTCTTATACATAAGAACAAATTTTAATTCCAATTATTCCCATTGAATTTCACACTCATTTTTATTTTATTTTGTCTTTTTTGCAATTTTTAGTAGATTGCTTATTTACTTATTTTTTTTTATTAATTTTATTCTTTTGATTTATGTTTTTATATTTCTTTATTTCTTAAGCTTTAACTTTACGTACTTTTTGTTCAAATTCGGTGGGAATAGTGGGAATTTTAAATTTATTTATTAAATATTATATGAACCCGTTGTATCATTTATTATGTAATGAATTATATATAAAATAAAATATTAATTATAATTATAAATACATATATATATTTCTCTTATATTAAATTTATTCACGTTGAGTTTAACTTTATTAATTTCAATGGTTTTATTTAGGCCTAATTGTTTTGATATCCCATCTATAACCATTTGCATTTAATTTCTTGGTATAAGGAATAGAAAGGCTTATTATTTTGGATCTCGTATGACAAAGTGGCGTGTAACGCGTGAGTCACGTTACAAAGCTAAAAATTAACAATTATTATTTTTGATCGTCCAAATCACTTCCAATTTTACTAATATAAAAAATGCAAAAAAGAAAAGTTACCATTTCATTTTAGAATATTTTTATAACATCCTCAAAAATTTTTAGTTTAATTGAGTTAAATACAGGTTACTTTTGTCGATGCTAACCAATTATGCCTATAAGTGAAGTACAAACAAAAAAAAAAAAATTTTAATGTAATGATCCTCCCTCCCATACAACCTTCTATATTTATTTTTAGAATGTTTTTTTTTTTTATAAAAAAAAAAAATAATAAATTGAATTGGAGAGTGGTTAAATAAATTCTAAAATTATTTTTAAAGTTTGAAATTCAAACTTTGAACGTGATCTTCTATATTTGATATAAAATTTTCGACACAAAATAAATTTTTTAATTTGAATTTTGATTATAGTATCACGATACACTATTTATTACATTCCCCCTTGTTAAATTTTCTTTTCATTTATTCCCATCATTTTTTTTTTAATTCTGGAACATTTTTTTGGTAACAAAGATTTCTTTAACCTGTACTTTTGTTTTTATTGGATTATTGCTGTACAATTATTTATTCAAAACAAATCCTCTCATAATAACAAGAACAATATAATCAAAAGAACATGCATATTTTGTTGTCCTTAAATGTCGTTTTGAGTTCTCAAATATCAAATGTTATTTAAATTTAATAATGATAATCTATAGTAATAAGGTTAGTGATTGAATGGTAAAAACAATATTCAAGTTGTTTATTGTAAATAAGATTTCACACCACAGATACATTGGCATATCATACCATTTTTAGTGCACCTTTACAACTGTAGTTTCTTCCTTTTATCTATAAGTGGCGTTGAATTCCCGATGCACTTAATTAAATTTCACCAAATTAACATAAACAAGAAAGTGCCGTTATGTATTTTACCAAAAAGATGACAGTGATGGATCATTGCCGTGTTATCCATTTTATCGCTAATCACGAGATTGGCGTAGTTAAAATTTAATACGCGTACGAAGCGATACATTCTCTAGCATAGGTAACGCGTTTTATTTCATGCAAATCTTGATTATACAAACACGAAATTATACTGATTTAATATGAGTAGTATGATTAATAGATTTCTAGTTTATTTTAGATTTCGTGCGGGAATTTTACGTGAGTTACATATTCTTTACTCTTTAATCCTTTATCTTGTTAATTTGTGAATCTTTGCGTATATGCGACCGGTGTTTAAAAAATGTACGACCTTTACTTCCCGCAAATCACGAATATTTGTGGAATATGCTCACGCACAACATTTTAAATTTCCGCACATTTTAATTTAATTTATGTAATGTCCCCATAGCATCGTCAAGAAATGCTAATTCCGCACAAATTTTTCATTTAAATCCTAGGCAACGTACGCGACCCTATATTCAAATGTTTATCTAAATAGATCGACAGTTGATTTCCTTATGACAATCATTTTTTAATGATAAGCATAATTCTATTTATAAAGCGAAAACCATTTGGTGTCATATATGGCTTGTGTATGGTGTTATGGTAAAGTTCATCAGAATTGAAAGATCTGATGAACATGGCATGCATGATCAACAGGTACGTGTATTGTTTTTATTGTTAGCAAGCGCTCACCGACGAATTATTAACTGTATTTTCCTGTAATAGCATATATTGTCCGATATTATTCAAGAAACCATCTAGAAACTAGAAATAGAAACTTGAATAATATAATATAATTATCAGACCGTCATGACTATGTGAATTTTCGATATTATACATTATTATTGTCGATATTGTAGATATTGGAAATGTCAGGATTGGTAGCATTGGTTAGTCGTCACATATGTCCTAATGATTGAGCGATCACATTTTTGAGATGGGATCGAAGACCAATAAAGCGAACTTTATCATCCAATAACTCTTCAATGTATTATGTGATATGCGTTGGTTTTGTGTGCAACTTGTTCACAAGGAATATAACGTAAAGTCAAGAGAATCAATAGTATTTTGGAGGAGTCTAAGATATGCAAACAAATTGGTCATAATAGCAAAACATCCAAAGGAAAGGAGATCAAGAGGTTACAGTATAGGATCCGGAATATTAAATCTGGAGGGGAGAGCATTTTTTATGAATTTTACGGCAGGACCAACATTAGAGTCAGTAATTCATTGGAAAAATCGTGCATCGAATGAAAGTTCGGGATTAACTGATTCATGTATTACATGGTGGCCGTGTGATCTACAAGAATTGTAACCGAAACGACTAAATCACGAACCTTAAATGAAATGAATTAAATATTGCCAGCATCTAAAAAGTGTTAAAAATCAAATTCTCTCAACGTAATATAATTATTATCATATCTAGGTAAGATTTCCATACAAGATATTTCGATAAGTTTATCTCTTCTTTGACAATGACATAATAGATTTTTATTACTTTATTTTAACATTTGAAAATCAATTTACTTACGCTATTTTAAAGTAATAATGTTTGAGCTTAATACATACAAATAATATATATCTTAATTTTTAAAAATATATTATTCATGTTTTTATTATTAACTAATCAAATACAAAAAAAATAAAATTAGTTAATTTAGCAATTAGAAAATAATATATATTTATATATTTATATATATATTTATTTATTTATTTAAAATATATTATATTTTTAAATTTTTATTTTATAATTAAAATTAAGATTTTACTATATTTTTAACTTTAAGATTTTTATAATTTTGCTTAAATATTTTATTAAAGTAAATTTTCTATATATGATTTTTGATTTATGAAATATTAAGATTATAATAATATCTTTAATAAAATGTTTTAAAAGATCTTTTTAAGTTATTAATTTTGTAAATAAAAGTTAGTTAAAAGAAAATAACTCTTTATAATAAATCTTTATTAAATTTAATAAAAATTAAAATTGTAAAGCATATATAATATAATATTAATCTTTATAATTAATCTTACCTTATATTTAATTTTAACTTTGAGCTATATACTCATATATTTATATATTTTATATGAAGTTAAAAATATTCTATCAAATATAAACTTATTCCTTAAATTGTAAAGCAAACAAATTTGCCTACAAATATAAAAAAGTATTAATTTTAATAAATATAAAATATTAATGTTAATAATATAATTATCATATAAAAAATATAATTTAGTATATATTTTATCAATTTTATTACAAGAATTTTAGGTTTATTAAGAAGTTTTTTAAATAATTCAATTTTTAAAATTAAGTTTTAAAATTTATTATAATAATTTTTTTAAAAATTTTCTTAAAATTTATATGTTTGTAAACTAATTGAATCATTATAAAAGTTATAAAATTCCTTAGTAAATTATAAAAATTGTAATAATTAAAAATTTTCTTTATAATAAATTTTATAATATTCTATTATGATTAATATTGCTAAAAGTAATTATTAATAAGATTGTCAAAGGTTAATGATAAAATTTTTTAAAAATTAAAAATTTTAACTTATAAGGAATTTTAAATTATTTATTATATAATTTAAAAATAAAGCTACTATAATATTATATACTGTATATTTATAAATTAATTTAAAAAAAAAAATTTTAAAAATTTTAATTATTTATAAAAGTAAATCAAAAGAGAATTTATAATAAATAAACAGACAAATTTGCCTATGAAATTTTATAGTTTGAAAAATATTAAATATTATAAAATAAAATTTATTATTATAAATTAAAAATTTTTATTTATTAAATATAAAATATTATATATATATATTACTTTAATTAAAAATAAAATAATTATAATTATTTATAAAAAACATTAGATAATATTTTTTGAAACTCTAAAGTATGTTTTTAGTATTAAAAAATTTGTTGTTTTATAATAAAAGTTCTTTACTTTTCTGATATAAATAGAAATAATATATTTTAAAATTGTAAAATATTTATTATTATATAATATTAAAAGTTTTTTACTCAAAGGATTACTTATTTAAAAAATATACTTTGAGTATATTTTAGTTTTTATTTTAATTATCGAGTATTTTTTAGTTTATATTATAAAAAATTCTTTACTTTTTAATATAAAAGGTCTTAAATATACAAAAGGATTTTTTTTAATTTTTATAAATTAACTAGAATAATAATTGTAAAATAACTAATAAGTAAATTATAAAGTAATAAGATTAACAAAGTTATAAAATAACTAGTAAACAAATCATAAAATAAATAGAGATATTAATATTATAAAGTAAAATGGAATGATAAATATAAAGTAAAAATAAAAAGCAATATTATAAAGCAAAATAGAATAATTAATAAGTAAAATATAAATAAAAGAGTATAATTTGTAAAGTAAAATTATATATTATAAGCAAATAAAGAAATTATAATATATTTATTTTTCTATAATAATTAATTTTATTTTAAAATTTTTTAATATATTTTATATATATACAATAAATAAAAAAAAGTAACATATTGCATTTTTAATAGAAAACATATTATTTTTATTTTCTAAAATATATGGTATCTATTTATTTAATAATATACATTTTTACAAATCTACTTACTAATAAAAAATGAGAATAAGTATAAAATATTATAATAATAATATTAGATATTTTATATAAAGAATATTAATTTTTTTTATAATAAATTATAAAATTATACAGTTTCTATTAAAAAGAATAGTGATGAAAGATCACATTTATTTTTAGACTGTGATTTTATTACTTTTTAGATTTAAGTATTTGTTTATATGCCTAAATCAGATATTGGAACCTGAATTAAAATAGTAAATTAAAAATAAAGTTTGTTATTTATTTTTATTTCAATTTTCTTTTTAAAACTATGTTAAGTTTTTAAGAAAAAAATAATTCTATTAAGTCATATTGAAACCAAAAAGTATATAATACAAAAATAATTATACATTTTTTTGTATATATATGAATGATATATCAGTTTATTAAATAAAACTAGTAAAATTTCTATTAGTCACTCTTTTGGGCATTTAAAAAAATTAATATTAATATATTAAAAAAATCTTACAATATAATCATTTTACTATAGCAGACAAACTTAAGATAAAATTAGAAGAAAAAGATTTAACCTTAATTTTAGTAAATGTATAATATATTATGAACTCAAAAATCTTGAATATATTTTTATTCTTTCAAAAAAGATTTCTCTTTTGACCTAAATAATGAAGTATTTTTATTTATTTTAAGCATATAAACATTCGTATCATAATTAGAAAAATTGTTTTTTCTGATAAACAATATTTCAGATGTTTAGAAATACTATATTTATATAGTTTCATAATATATAACTAATTATCCTTATAATAAAGCACTTATTTAAGGTTTATATTTGAGTAATAATTAGTGCTAAAAAAATTAATATCCATTTATTTACTAAAATTTGAATTATTATTTGTATTAAAAAATTTTAGATGATCATCTATATAATAATGTAAATATATTATACAGTCACAGCTAGGTCTTCTAACAAATAATAACTCAAAATATATCTTATATAATATTTAGAAGAACTTAAAAAAACATCTTTCAAGACAAATTCTTTTTTGACCTTTATATAGTTTAGACTTGAATTCTATTAAAAATATATAAGCAATATTAAGGGAAAAGATAAAGAAAAAGATCAAATATTTTGTAATAAAATAAATATTACTTGCAATATATTTTTTAATACAATTTAGCAAAAATATAACTATCTTAATGATGTCATATTATTTCAGTATATCAAGAGCATATCAAGTTAAATTAAAGCATATACTAATACAAAAAAAGAATACATTAAATATTAATTAAATAATATAAATGTTATTATTAAAATTGATCTTATAAATAATAAAAAAAATATATATTAAAATAAAGTTTATACATACTGTCAAATATATTTTTGCTATTCTTTTTACTAAAGAATACAAGTAAAATTCTTAGTAATATTATCAATGTAATAAGAAGTATATTGAAAATCTTTTATCAAATTAAAAAGTATTACAATTACTCAAAGCAAATTTAATTAAAATTAAGTTAAAAGTAAAATTAGAAATAAAGAATACATTTTATTAAAATATAAGATATCAAATATATTTAATATTTTTACTAATTTTTTATTAGTTTCTTTTTAGTTTTTATTATTTATAAATCTAATTTATATATATATATTTAATGAAGGCTAAAGCAATTATTTGTATATATTCTATAATTCTTATAAGACTTAAATATTAATATAATATTTCTTTATAAAATATTTAATGATTAGATAATGTATCATTTATAAATAACACAGGTTGAATAATGAAGTATTGGTATATTATCTATCAGGCAATTATCAGGATAGATTAGGAACTGATATTTGTCTGATAGTTAATAAGTATATCAATTAAGAATTGATATACTTAATATCATATGATAATTATATGATATATGACTTACAAAACCTAATATTTGCAGAGAAAAATCAGGTAAATTTCATAATATCATCAAGTAATCTGATGAGTGTAATAATTGAATACCAAATAATTAGGCTTTATTGAGTATTCGATATTATTATATAATATTACGATTTACTATGCTGATATTAATACGATCAAAAAATATAAAGTTTAATTATAATATATTATAGTATTATATAATAATAAATAAAAATATATCATATTAACAAATATACAACAAATATAATACTAAGTTTCTCTAATATACACTTTTATTATCTAAGGAAATATTACATTGCTAATCAGTTTGCTTAACATATTAGGTCATAACTTCTGCTAAACTTCTAAAGGATATATTCAAGTATTATAAAATATACATAACAGAAATTGGGCATGCTTGTGACACTGTCACCACCTTTTAGATATTAAAGAAATATTATACTAAATATAAAATCTTCTATTTATTGGAATAACTGATATATGTTCTTTTCTCAACTTTAAAATTTGCTGAAACAAATTAACATAAAATATTATGTATAGGAATTATACAATCTCTTCCCATTTTATAGAATTCTGATTTTTATGATTTTTAGTTGGTTTATACCACTTTACAAATGTTAAATAATGTGTTTTTTCATAAATTGTGTGTTCAAAGAAAAATTAAATTTGGTCAGGATATATGTCAGTATTGTTATCATTGTCTAAAAAAAATTGAACTAAAATTTTTACAGATTTAGCATGTCATGACGATAATGTAGATCCAAATATTTCTATTCCAATTCTTAATTGCCTATATTGATTAATATTAGAAAAAATAGGAATAGAATCATCTAAAGTATTATGAATATATGTTAAAGTAACAAAATTGTTATTGTATGTATTACAATAAAAATTAGCTAATAAAAACTAAAGATCCTTTTGCAATAATACATTTTTTTTAACGGTCTTAAAAAAGATCCTGAAAATAGTTCAGAACTGAAAGCTGCTCCTTCTTCTATTTTTGCAGATAATAAATGGAATATTTGATATTCTTCATCAGTATATTTATCATATATAGAAAGACTTCCAATCAAATCTTTTAGTTTCAGTATTTAATACTTTCTTAAAAGTATTAATTTTGTTCAACATAAGATATTAATTTATCCAAAAGAGCATTATTTTGAATAATTTTCATAAGCTCTTATTCAATATTTCTATGATTGTTATAAAATGATCCTAAAAAAATTTGAAATATTATTAATAAATATGCTATCGCTAATAAAATTTATTAGCATAATTTATTATGATTATATAATTACCTAACAAGCCATTCATTCATTTCATTCAGTAGCATACAACAGTCTATAATCCAATGAGCATTCACATAAATGTAAACATAAGTGTAAATTAGGAGATATTTTCTTAGAGCTGTAAGTTTTTTCTATTTCTTTTACTAATACTACCAAATATTTATGAGCTTCTATAAGACTATTTTTAATATTATTCAATATACTAAAATTTTATAAACACAAACAAAATTCACTAAAATCCTTCAGTTAGATTCTTTTAAAGGTTCCAAGTAATAGTAGTGGCATATATTAACATAAATGTTTTCCACTGATTTGCAGAAAATCCAAAAAACCTTTACTCATTAATATCCTATTTGGAATTCTACTAATATCCACTGGTACCTTAATTTTATTAGCCCTATTTTACATTAATAAGAGATTTTATGATGTCAACTTTCCTTCTTCAATCCATAGTTTCATTATGATCTATTTAGCAATTCTAAAAAAAAGACAGTGCATTGGATCTATAACAAGAAAATGTACAGGATTAAAATAAGGTAAACAATGTATTTCAGATTATTGTACTAAAGTTTCTAATATATAGTCTTGACATTGCTTTGCTGTTTTGCAATTTTTCTATGCAAAAGCATTATTTTTAATTTCTTCTACATCTCTTTCTATAAACCAGTTATCTATATCAGAAAATCTGCTAAAATTCAATTGGACTCCATCATAATTAGTATGTTTAAGATATCAGTAATATGCAGCTTTTACAGATATATATTCACAAAGCTTTTTTACAGTGATATATCACAAGAACAGCATATAATAGCACCTTTAATTATTCTTCCATTAGGATATTCAAATGTCTTTGATAATTCTATATTATGCCATAATTCAATTAACTAATCGATTAAAGGAGCTAAGTAATAATTTAATTTATGCAATTTTGATTCATTTGGACTTAGTATTATTGCTAAAGTTATTATATTTGCAGGTTTAAATCTTTCATTTCAGGATAATTGCAAAGAATAGCATAGATTGCTCCAGTACTAAATTGTGAATTTTTAAAAGGCTGAAACCAGTCTATGTTAAGCATTATTCTAAGATGAGAATCTGATAATTCTAGGTGAAAAAATTGCAAACCATCTTCATCTTTAAAAGATTTTTATACTCTTTCATTATATATGTCAGCTATAATTTCTAGATCAGAAGGATGGTTAACCCATTTATGGCATGATTCTTCAAATCCTTTTCACTTAAACAATAGATTCAATTGATGTTTTAAGCTAATTGTAGAAAATATCAAGGCTGGCTTTTTGATTACACCATTTTTTGTATAGATATTTTATATAAAGGGACCCCACAAGAATTTCTTTTATAACTCATTAGGTAGTTAAGAAAATTCTAATATATGCATTCTGTAATTTTAGGCGTAATAGTAGATTTATTACTAGATATATTATCAATATTATATAGTTTATAACATTTATAACAAGCTGTATATTTTATTAAATAAATACAAAATCCAAGTTTTTTTTGCGTTATATAAAGTGTTATAGGAAAGGTGAAAAATAAGGTTTTGTCTATATTTACAAGAATATAATGGAAAAACTTAAAGAGAGAATCTATGGTCACATTAGATAATCAAAATCTTTTTTGATATTTCAAGATCCATACAATAATCCATGAAATGTTATTAAATTCTTTTTCAGTATTTTTGAAATCATTTTCATTTAATTCTATTTCTAGAGCATCAAAATTTACTTGATAATTTTCTTCTGAATTATCTATTAAATACTCATCTTCAAATTCTCTTTCTCTTTCATTGTCTTTTTCAGATGCATCATCGTCATCATTACTGTTATCACCATTATTATCAAAAAATATATTACTTACTGCTTCTTTTGAAAGCGAAATTAACATTCTGCTATTTTGAAAAGCTATTGGAATTCTTTTTACTAAAAATTTGATAGCATTCTTGTAATTTCTCATCATAATTTACATCTATAAGATTTTCCAAAGAAGACATCAAATCAACAGGCTGACTTTCTTCTATTTCAGAAAAACCAGTAGTTTCTCTTTGAGGTATGGTTTATTTTTAGCATAGGCTACTTTAGTTCTAAGATCTACTAATTTTCCTTTACAAGTCTAACAGTAATATAGTTCAGATTTGCAAATTCAAAGGAGATGAACATACGAAGATTTTTTATTTTTTTTATTATTGAATATATTTAATACGAATGAAAAAAATATTTTGAATTTTTTTTAGAAAAATATTTTAACGATGTATTTAATACTAAATATAGTTAAACTTTTTGAAAGTTTAAAGTTTATTTAATATAATTATAGTTTATTTGATTTAATACTAAATATGGTTAAACTTTTCAAAATATATATATACTATAGATATTGCTCTAATTATATTATAACAGATTTTTTTTTCTTTTCTTTCACATGATCACACCTAATTATTATCATGAATTCTAAATACAGGTTTTTTTTTCTTTATAAAAAATACTTATTTATTTTATTAGTATTCAAAAATCTAGAAAAGATTCTATTTATCGAAGTAGAAAAAGCTTATTATATAGAGAGGATTTACATGAAAAGAAAAAATCATTATATGAAAGAGATAGAAGCCAAACTTTACATTTACCTTCTTTATCAAAAAGATCTGCTTTATTAGAAAAGAAAGATAATAAATAACAATAAGAAAGAAGCGTAAATGAAGAATATTATTAAGATCTTAGAAAAAGAAATGAAAGTATCAAAATTAGGAATCAAGAAAGTAATTTTACAATAAAAAACTAAATATTAAAAAGAATTGATAGCTTACTAATTTTAAATTAGAAATCATAGAATTATGTTCAGCTGTCTCAGAATTGATAAAAGAAGTGAGAGAATTTCATTACAAAAAGGAAATTTCTCAGAATAATCAAACAAGAATATGATGTTCCTTGTCTCCCAATCTTTTAGTAGTTAATAAATCCAAAAAAGTTCAGAACAATTTGGAACCTATAAATGGTAAATATAAAAAGACTTTCCAGGTTAGTATAATAACTTTATTTTGTATTTATATTTTAATATTTAAGCAAGCATTTTTTAATGTTTATAAACTAAATATGCTTAACGTTTTTTATCAATTATAGGATAATGTCATTCAAATTCTAGAGAGTTTAGATAAATCTTTAAAAATTGATCATAAAAGTTGTTAGATTGACATCAAAAAAGATGTATTATAAAATATCATTCCAGCTATAAAGAGAGTACTTGATGATAATTCCAATATACTGATACAGAATTGAAGAAGGTTTTACAGAATCTTTATCACCACTGAAAAGATGCATATACTGTTTCATTAATCCCTTTAAAATCAAAAGCAAATAAGTAAAGAATTGATACAAATAGTAGAAAGAAAGATGTAAGTATTAGTTTTAATATTTATAATACTTTAGAAATATTTGAAATGAACAATAGCATCAAGTCTGCAAGTTCCTATAAAGAAATTAATATATCAGATCAGAAAAAACAATTAAGGCATATATTTATTAAAAAGATAATTCTAAGTCATATTATATTAATCTTTATATCTTTCATTATACTTTTGTAGTTTATCAGAAGATTTTAAGAATATTTTTGCAAAGAACAAGTTTTACATTTGTTTAAAACATCTAATAGAAATTATTATATTTACGATGTGACGGGTAAAATTTTAGATAGATTTAATTGGTAGAATAGAAAGTCAATTTTATTGCCATGTAGATCTTCTATGA